>JANHGL010001554.1:0-38501 GCA_024611195.1 Ceyx melanurus
GGTCCATGCTGGGACAGTTCTCCGCAGCTGCACTGCCAAGACTGGGGACATCCAGCGTCCCTACAACTGCAGCTCCCGGCGCTGTGGGTGGCCCAGAGGACATGGCCCCCGGCACCCTAGTAGAGAACCCGCGGACGCTTCTGATATGAGTCTCCAGCAGCAAAAAAAAATCACTCCACTATCCACTGTTCTGCACTTCCAGATAGGTCTCAACATCCTTAAATTTCTAGACTCTGGGGTCTGAATGTCAAAGTCCGATTTCCAAACAAACTGAGCACAGGGATACCAAAAATCTCATTTTTTGCCAAATTACTAATTTCTGGACCATCTACTGAGTATTAATTACAGTAAATTACAGTGTATCTGCTGACAAAAGAAGAAAAAAATAGGAAGAAACAGGTTATGGCTTTTGCTCTTGTCTTAAGTTACCATAGTCACAGCTGAAATTTCTGGTTTTTCCTCAGTTATCAAATTACACACAAATTAACTTTTTAAACCAAACAAATAACTTTTTCACTAAAATAAAGCCTTTGCCAATAGGGAAGGCAGCTGGCTTGTACAAACTCCTTTGTGTATTCCTGTCAGTGTGTTAGCATATTACTTTCTTTTCATTAAGAAGGGTTAAACAGAAGCAGGGAGCACCATTTCAGCAGACTGGTTTTTGTTCAGGTTGTTGTTTTTTTTTTAAAGGACCATAAAGGAACGATGGTCTGGAGCCTACTGCTCTCATTAACAGGTTTAGAAATGGATACTAAATCCTAAACCACAGTTAGCAAATACTGACTTTTCTATGTCTATACACTCAGAATTGGAGAAAGCAACCAGCTCCTCTTTTGCTTGGAATTTCACAAGTAGCTGATCATCCATGTCACCTACTCATTAATTGTTAAGGACAACTCAGGAACACAAAGACACTTCCTTGGATGATGTTGTTTTTAAAACCCATTGCTAAAATTAGTACCAGAGGCATGCATGTTTTTGAATAATTTTTTTCTACTGTACACTCTCCTAACTTGACACCCATAATTGAAACTGGGTAAGTCTCCAACAGATTTTAGTGGTTCACAAAATACTTTACTTTAAACTACTATGTGGGGAACCAGCACTCATGTGTTTACCTTCTTAACAAATAAAATTTATCCTTTATATTTTGGCCTACTCCCATTTTACAACCAAGATAGCAAATAGCTTATATTTTCTTGCTTATTCCACAAATAAACCGACCAAGTTCAGACAATTCAATTCCCCCGTGGAACAATACAGAAAGCGGTCTTCCTTCTGGGCAAGGGTGAGGACAAAGAGCACAACCACCAAGAAAACCCAGCAGCTGGGCATCAAGGCAGGAGTGGGAATGGAAGGGAGAGGCATGACGGGACATTCACTTGGGGAGAAAACAGCACCAGCCCGTGGGAAGGCACACAATGGCAGAGAGAATGCAACAGGATTTTCTGCCTGCTTATGTTACAGTAGCAGCGCATATGCCAACTGTCTCGGCCTGTGTGTTTGTTTTCATTTACTATTTCCAATGGCTGAAGGCTTTAAAGTAACTTCATACAGTAAATACTCACGGAGCTTCACCTTGAAAGGGACTGTGCCACAGTTAAATCACATGCTGCAAGTGTACCCTGACTAACCCAGAAGTAATTTTACTTAATGTAGTAAAAACAATTTGTTATGTAAGGCAATGAAATGATCAAGTTCTTTTCCTGGTACTAAATATTGCAAGAGGTTTTAAGTTTTATTTTCTATCAACACTATTTAAAGTCATTAAAAAAAATCCTCAAAACACCAACATCAGATTCAGTATAACCACTTGTACCATCAGTTAATACCTGAGTTCAGAGGGCTTGAGTTAGACCTGCAAGCTGTGCTAGTGCTTTGTGCGCGCACACACACACACACACACACACACACACACACACACACCCCAAGGGACACACCTGCACCTCTACTCACTCTCAGGGAACAGGGCTCCTGCAGGACAGCGCAGCAGGGCAGAAGGGAGAGAAGCAGTTACCATGAATCACTGCAGAGTACCTCATTTCCAGATCTTGGGTGTTGCAAGCTGATCCAGGAAGGACTACTTGAGCTGTGTTGAAACCATTGCAATGGAAGAAAGTTTGCTTCCTAGTACTTAAGCTAATGTAAAGAACAGCATCAGCCCCCTCCTTTCTTTGTTACCTCATTGAACACATGTAATGTGAAAGATAATTTAGATCATTTGTGATGCTATCACTATGCACATACAGTAGCTCCCTACTATGAGTATTGCAGAATGTTAAAAGAATAACATAAAATAATTTTTTTAAAATCTACAACCTCAAGACTTCTCACATTTTGCATTGCAAATAAAAATTATTTTAAGATTGGTTAGAGCATTTTGCATCTTATATTTTGTCTGATTTTGTGAAGAGAGATAAATGCAGCTCTACCATGTCTCTTTCCACTTGTCTAAATTTTAGTGTTCTGTATTTTGACATTAGGTAAATTCTAAGGAAACTGGAGAACTTTATTTGAGACTGTGTGTCCTCCCACCCCCCATGCTGAGAGAGGTCCTAAAGATACTAGGGTTTAGCAGCATGAAAACCAGCATTCAGACAGCAAAGGTAGGACCCCTCAGTGCTCTTACAGAAGGAAAACAAGAAGATCCTCCCTGGCTGATCATCACATGCACACTCCAACCTAGCTGTGGCACATGTAGGTTTTGTTAAACTATCAGGGGAAAAAAAAAGCAAAAGATTACATGAAACTGGAAGCAACATGTGCACAGAGCAGGAGGAGGTGTTGCAATGGGAGGGAGAGCGATGGCAAAACACACAGGACAAAGCCACAGTCAATCAGGCTTCATTCTCTCCACTACACATGAAACATTTATCCTTTCTGAAAATTCAGCAACCTCAGGCCCAAGTTTCACAATCTCATGAAGCCGGCTGGTGCCAGCTAATACTGCCAGAGCAAGAAGCGCTCCTGCCCTCTCCCCCAGTCCTGACTGCTCGGTCTGAACCTTCACACCATCTGCTCTCTCCGTGACAAAGGGCAAAACCATCCCTTCAAAGACCTGACAGCCCCACAAACCACAAGCCCTCTTGTGCCAAAGCCTGCAATTAGCAGGCCGAGGACTAGCAAGAATTAAAGTGTGACTTGATCCCTGGGAACGGGCTGGAGGCCTAAGCAACTGGAGAGGACAAAGAACGGGCTTGTGTGCTGCAGCAATGATGAGTTTTCCAGTTCCTAGAAGTTTTGAGCAGTACACAAAATTTTAGAATTCCAAGAAATTTCATCTGATTGATATCAACACTACATAAGCTGGGCTTGCTTACACTACAGGCTGCTTATGTTTACATTTAGTACTGCTAAAATGGTTTTGTTGTAAATATTTTGCTTTTAAGAGATTGTTTAGTTACTCGCTACTATTATTATTCTTCCTGGAAGGAAGAGAATGATGGGCCTTGAGCCAACACCAAAATTCTTAAAGCTGATCAATTGAGAACTCCAGTGTGGTTACTTGGAAAACTGACTTTGCTGTTATGGGAGGTGCACAGAAAGAACCCTGCCATGAGCCATCATGAAACTGGCCTTAGTGAAGTAAGCAGCAAAACCATATAAAAACTATTGCTAATGACTTATAATTAAGGTCTTGTATATCTTTCTTTTTCCCTCCAAAGCTGGAGACAAGTGCTCCAAAGTACCATCAGGAATTAAATTCCCAGAACCTGCAGAATGCACTATGCACCTGGAAATCAGTGGATTTTTCCCTCTAGCAGCTGCCACTTGGAAGAGTGTCTTATGTCCTAAAGAAGCACAAATATATTGGGCAAGATTTCCATTCTAGTGCTTTGTTGCTTTGCTTGGTTTTTTTGTTTGTTTGGGGTTTTTTTTGTTTTTCCAAGTGGGCATGCTTAGAAGTTCCCCAGGTTTCAGAAAAGTGGAGTGAGTCCAAACTAAAATGGATGACTGAGTACAGAGGAACAACTTGACAGGCTTGTTGGTATACAATCAAGTGACAGCACTTTATGCCTTAGTACGAGTTCCACTTACACAACCTGCTTGTTTGTACCAGAAATTCAAAATATAACTGCTACTCATATAGCACATGTGCGTACACACAGAAAGAAAAGGCTTCTATATAGACTGATGTGATTTTCAGGGACCAAAGCCAGAAAAAAGACATTGAGTACATTAGATTTCAAGTGTACAGGCACAGCTATTGTGGACCACTGCCACCCAGACAGCTTCGACAGGGCACAGGATACACAGTAAGCAGCTTTCAGCACATACTATCTGCCCAGCCTCCAGCCTCCCCAGGTATATTCTCACCACCACAGAAAAGGGTGATGGGTATGGTCCTAAAGGTCAGTACACATCCACACTCAGAAGACTGAGCAATCATGTGGAGAGTTGGATTGAGAAAGGAACTGGTCACTACCAAATGTAAGTGACACGAGCTGTCCATCATGACAAGCAAGATGTGAGCATCTATGCTTGCAACACTAGGTGCATATATACGTTTATATCAATTCTATGGCTATCAGAGCAGTTATGGGTATTTTTAGAAGTTGGCCAGTGGATAGCTTTGTGACCCACATGATGACCTTTGGTCAAAGAGTAGATGGCACTGTGATGGGGAGGGGACTGAACTACAGCAGCTTAAAAACCTTTCCTTTGACCTTAGAGGCCAGGAGAGACTCAACATGGCATGTTTCCAGGCACATACATGTGGTTTGTCAGAGGATGTAAGCCAAAATGAAACTGAAGAAAATGAGTGCTAGCTAGTCCCATGCCAATGATGAGAAGAGCCAGAGCCTTACAGAGTGCTGTAAAGCTTCTCATTAAGATCCAGAAAAGTGAAAAAAAAAAAAATAATAAAAAAATTAAAAAAAGAAAGAAGATAGCTTCTTTACTAAGTCCACCCTAATACAACAGAACATAAAAATGCTTATCCTACAAACTCAAAAGAAGACTTCAGCCATGTAGTAACCAAGGAGACACAGTCAACTTTCCTCAAAGCAAGGAGAGAAGCCATGAATTCCCTGTGAATATCTACAGACAGTAACAAACAGCTCTTAAAAACATCAAAGTATCATATCAGAAAACTTCTGATCAGCTCAAAGCTCTGTACTTTCAGGTAGTCCAAAAGCACCTGAAAGTTCCAGACTCAAAGCTGGAAAGGCTCACTGAAAGGGACCTTCTACCTAACCCACAGAATTAGCCACAGTGCTCCACAGAAACTAGGGCTCTTCCCACCACCAGACACGACAAACAGGTTCTTTGTAGCCGGCGGGGTCACAGGTAGAGGACACGGCACAATTCCTGCCTGGCAGAGGAAGAAAATCCTATGGGCTAACAACGCAAGAAGGTGATCTGGCTATAAGAAAAGGCTTCCTTTTGAAAGACTGTTCTGTATAGAATTATGAGTTAAAGATTTTCTGACAATCTTGCCAAACAACGAGGAAAATCTCAGCTGTGTAGCAACTGCTTCAGCTCTCCAGGATCCTGGTCTAATTGCATCCTTTACAAAGCAGGGTGAAGAGTGAGAGTTCCATACCAACGTGGGCAACTCATTATTACCTGGGGAACAGAGAACAGAAAAGAGGACAAGAATCTCTTGATGATGGCTCTTCTTTCTCTAATTCAATGTGGGGAAACAAAATGTAACTGCAATCTTTGTGGCCAGCAGCATGCTCAGGCAATGCAGATCTTCTGTGAGGCAGCAGAACAGGCAAAGTTTATCAGCAGTTTACAGATTAGACACTGATGGCTTTTTCTCCTACATCATTGTGTTACTGTTCAAAGGATTTACCTGTTGCCTGCTTCACGACAACTGCAGGAACACAGAGTAAAATTATTGATTTTCTATACAAGCACTACATT
The DNA here is from genome assembly GCA_024611195.1 of Ceyx melanurus. Classification (NCBI taxonomy): domain Eukaryota; kingdom Metazoa; phylum Chordata; class Aves; order Coraciiformes; family Alcedinidae; genus Ceyx; species Ceyx melanurus. The sequence goes on from JANHGL010001554.1 coordinate 5,872, forward strand.
ATAATTTGTCATCAAAAGGAGATAATCGGGTTTGAAGTATTTTGGCTGTTACTGCCTGAGATAGCTAATGATGGCTTAGTCAGTAATAGTATCACAGTCTTATGTATCACATTCATCTATTTCTGTTTCTTACTACATTTTTTTTACAGCTATTTGTAATTGTTTTCAAGTTTCACACTGATATGGAACTCTTATAGAGCTGGGTACTACAAAAGCTAATCCACAACTGCTACTGAAAAGCTGTTTGAGTCTTTGTTACAGGTAGACACAACACTTAGGAATCTGAATTAGCTTCAAGGCCTTTTACATACATTACTTGGATATAATTATTTAGTGTTAAACTGAATTAAACCTAATGACAAACAACTGAATTAAACCTAATGACAAACTTAAAAAGTTGTAATTAATTGTGCTCTTTTGAAAGAGATTTTCACCCTGTAATTATTATTTTTTAAAACTTATTACATAAATCATGTGGTTATTGATTGCTATTTATCAAGAAATTTAGAGGTTTCATTGTATACAAAGTGTTATACACTCCCTCTTCTGGTAATATTTTAAAAACACAGTTTCTAGATGTTATATGGATCAAATAGATTTTAAAGTGTATCATATTGCCTGGGGAAAAAACCAAACCAAACCAAAACAAAGCTGCATCATGTCAAGACCTGCAAGTTTTGTTTTTAAAAGCCAAACTGCTCAAAAATGAATAAATAAATAACAAGTGAAAATTACTTGACATAATGCCTAAGTAAACTAGGTAGCAGCTACTTTTTAGCTGTGCCTAAAAACAAAATGTTCTTAATTTCTTTTAATATGGTAAGAAAAACATGGTATCGAGTTTTTCCAAAAAGGCAACATTCGCATTCACATCTGGTGAGGTGAGAACAGAGCTTTCAGAATGCTGCCTGCTGCTCCTGAGGCAGCAGATGAAGTTCCTACAAAACACTCCTGTTACATAGGTCCAGCAGAGAGAACTTTCTTCCATTCAGTACCCTACCTCCTGTTCTCTCCACTTGTACAGAACTGGTGGGTATTCCTCTTATCGTAAAAGCTGCCGAAAGCTTCAAGTACATTCTACTCCCTCAAAAACATATTAGAGTACTGAAAATGTGTACTTTTAAACAAACTTAAGTCCAGCAAGAAACAGTAAAAGGGATGTGTAAGAAAACAAACATAAGATGACCTACAAATACGTGCACATGCATGCATATATCCATCTCCTCCCTTGATGGTCAGTGTCTGATAAATCCAGGAGAGATGTCTCAAGTAGGACACACTGTTGTTCCACTCACCCCCCTCCAAGATGAGCAAAATCCAAGAATGCCATGACATTACACAAACCACAGTGACAGCATTGATGCCAAAATACCGAGAGAGGATAACATATTGAGAAGCTTTTGTTTGGTTTGTGCTGTTAAACTTCTTTCTTCCACTTTTCACCCCTCAATATAGCGTAATAAAACCAGCACTGTACCTACTTTATTCTCTCTTCTTCAAGGTCATTTTCTCCTACCTTCCTTACTCAGCTTCCTCCTTATTGTCTTCATGTATTTCTTTTTATATGTATTTAACTTCAGTTCTTTGTTTTACATTTCCCTTTTTAGCTATTCCCCCGTGTCCTCTTTTTCCCCTGCCTCAGACATACACACACCCAGACTGCAAACCACTAAACTCTAACTGGGCTAAACTCTGGCTGTGCTAAACCAGCCCTGCCAGAGCTGCCAGCCTTCTGCCCATGCTGGCTGGGCACTACTGCCCCAGGCAGGTGCTGCACAGCTCCAGGCTGGGAGCACTGCTCTCCTGGCAAAAAAACCCTGATGGTTACCCCTGAGATTTCCTATCTGACATTTGTGACTGTACTTCCAGAGAAAAGGAGACTATGTGCAAATCTTCTCTCTTCCAAATGTGGTAGTTGGTTGAGGGTCAGATGGTGGGATGAGAGTACAGCCTGTGCAACTTGAAACTATGTGCTTCCATGGGAAAAAAAAAGACAAAATACAACCCAAACTTTTTTTTTTTTTTTGTGACTGTTCAATACTGAACAGTGTTTTACAAGCTTCCCAGGATACTTCCTGGAATCATGAAGCGTTGTGGTGTTCAACTGAGGTTTTCAGTTCTTGGAATAGTCTATACAGTTGAAGAGAACACATTATTCTCCCCCCAAAATTAAATGAGCAAGTCCTTATAATTAATTGATCTGCATGTGGTTAGCTTTTGAACTTAAACTACTAACCCCTCCCTTCAACAGCACGTTCACATCTTGGTGTCTCTGACACATTCCCAACTCTCCTCTCTGTAGCAGAAATCCTGGCCTTTTCCACTCCGATTCAGGCTTCTTCCACTTCCCTAGCTCTTAAACAGGTTGCAGCTTCATTCTTCTGCACTAAGCTTTGGGCCACATGCCAAAAACCCTGCATGCCCATGGCCTGCCCTCTCAGTGCATGCCACCTCCTCTGGCTGAGCTCCAGCTTGAAGGAGTGGCTCAGGCGTTAGAAAGAGCCCTTTTAGCTGGGAAGGAAACCTTCCAAGGATGTGGAGCACGTAAGCTGATGCAGAATGGCCTTCCCTGAACTTGTGGGAAATCTTACACCATGTTTATGAGGTCTATGTTCTGCTCCACACACCGGTTCATCATTCAAAATGAGTTCTCAGTGATGAAACTTAACATTGATTTTAGAGCTGTTAACTCTCTTTTTGTCAATTATTTTTAATTGTATACCTAATGTGACTATTGCAGCTGGCTTCTTCCAGAGTGAAGTTCTAGCTAAATACACTCACAGATCCTTTTTATTAGACCAACTTGTTCTCCTTGAATCTTACTCCAATCTATTGATAAACATATTTTCACCCTCTTGCTGAACAACTATTTATGTGACAGTGAATGTGGCACTGATTCCTCTTTCCCCACAAAGATAAATGTATTTGTTCTTGTTTCTTTCCACTTGTTCTTCCCCTGCCAATGTTTACCTTGAAAAGGGAGCAGTTGGCTTCAGTCTCCAAATATCTGGCAAGGACATCACTATAAAGAAGCAGGATTTTTATGGAACCCTTGTGTAATTTTGCAGATTAGACTTGTTAAATACATATAGATATATTCTCTATTCAGTCAATAATAAACCACAGGGTTTTCTGCAGGTAGGCTTTCTACTGTGGCAGAACAGTATGAAATTTGATTCATGCAACCCAAAGTAAGAAAAGCCAAGAGCTCATCAGAGCACTTCAAGTTTGTAATATTATAGCACATATGGTGCTGGAGGAAGAACGAGTTACATACAAAGCAAGCAGTAAATCAATTTATTTTTTCAATCTGAAGCTGAACATCACCTTTTTTGTTAGCCAATACTTAAAATTGCTTTAGGAGTTCAAGCAGATCTTGACAAATCCAAGTAGCCACAAAAAGGAGGAAGTTTTACTAGAAAACTGCCATCAGCTTCTCAGACTCCCTCTGCTTTCATGAACTAAACAAAGACCACAGCCATTAGGTTTACAAAAATAGCCTTCTACACATGAACCGTTTGTGATGTTACAATTAGCCACAGCACCAAACTTCATTACTCCTTAAAATTCACATGGCACATTTGGCATTTAGCTAATGGCTCTGGGGTACACATTTCTAAGCTTGAGATATAATTACAGAGGTTTTTCCAGGTGGCAGTATTTTATTTCACAAGGCATTATTTAAAAATAACTAAACGATCTGTGCTGAAGTGTTTTGTGGGTTGTTTCTTTTTTGATTTGTTTGGTGTTTTCTGGTGTGGTTGGTTTTTGGTTTGGTTTGGTTTTTTCTGAAATGAATCCTGTGCTGACCTCTGAGCCCATTCCCTTCTGGAAATAAGTCAAGATGATTCTTGCAAAAGCTACAGAATTTTGCACATCTCTGCTAAGAAATTCAACTAGTTGTTGCTGAACTGGGAGACTGAGAACCAACTGCTGGAATGTGGACTGAGGGAAGTGCTGTGAGAAGACTGTGTATTTAAACAGAAGCTACTGGAGCTGCCAATGGCAATTTGTTAAATCATATACATTAACTTGAGCCATAATATGCCAAATGCCACCTGTGCACGTTTGGCAATATGCTTGGCAGATTAGTCCAGCACATCTGTGACACACCACATAATAATCAAGTTCTATTTTGGTTATTAGACTACTACAGAAGATTACTGATACCCAAAGAAAATTCTGATGATTGATATGAAACATTTTCATACTGCTTTACAAAGACATTAGTGAACAGTGGACACTGATTTATTGAAGCAAATCACTGGCTGCAACAATATGCCGGCCATAATGAAGGCTTATCCCTCTAAAATGTGGATGAGCTCAAGTAATCTCCTAGAAGAAAAACAACCTCAAAATAATAAAAAAACCCAACCAACCAAAAAAACCCCCCCAAAAACCAACCACCAACCAAAAAAACTCCCCAAAACAACAAGCCGCCACATACTCAAACAAAACCAACCCACAAAACAATGAGAAAACCCCACCAAACACCCCAGTCCTCAGGCCCAATGGCTTTGGAAGAAGATTCAGTACATTCTTTTCATGTTTTAAATGCTGCCTTGTACAGTCACTTTACCCTTTTTAATGCTAAACATTCTATTCTATTCTAAACAAGCAACATCTGCTCAACTTCAAAAATTAAAATTTAAAAATATTAAATACTGATGTCAGGTTTTTTCAGAACAATTAGCTGCTGCCAAACTTGAAGTAAGAGAAAGAGGGTAAGAAATTTATATTCAATTCACGCTATGCCAGAAGAACCTAAATATGCTGCAGAGTCTGTAATACTGAAATTGCCTATGATACAGCATCTGAAACACAACTGTGTATTGGCAGACAGTTAATGGATCGTTTATCCCAACTGAAAACACAATAAATATCAAATGTTCTCTCTGAATCCAAGCACTTAAAACCAACACCAAGACCCTTAGGACTAGCCAAAGAAGTAAACCTGCTAACTGCAGGTGGGTGTGAGAACTGGCTGAGGAAGGCAGGAGTATAGTTACACAGTTTGATGAAGATTATTCACAAGAGACCTTACTTAGTTCCATCCTGCATGTCAATGCATGTAATACAAGCGAAAATCTCTCTAGTGCCAGGATCTGCTCTCTGTGTCTCTCCAGGCTGAGGACAAGGTTCTGTGCTGGGCTCGTCTATTCCAACCTCACAGCCTCCTAGAAACCACAACAAGTGGCCAGTTCTGTGTTCTGACCCCCTTTCTGACTCCCAGGCTGCAGGTTTAAGCACACACTGATTGGAAACCAAAAGGCTGGAGCTATTCCCCACCACCTCCCCCAGCAGCAGCGAGCAAAGCTCCCAGCAGTTGCTCACCTTTGCCACTGCTTGCAGACCTGGGGAAGTTGAGCACAACACTCGAGGTAGGTTTTTAGTGACTCAACAGTCCAGCACACTGTCATTATCTCTTTCCAATACGTACTGTATTCGTGGTTTTCACAATCACTACATGACTCACAGGCACTCTCAGTTTAATTTTTACAGGTAGCCTTCGTTATTACTGCTGAGAGTTTAACCCCACTTTGTCCTTAACTTCATTTTTATGGAAACAAAAAAATTGGAAGAAAGAAACCCCACAACTCTGCACTGACACTGCTTCCACACTGCTGAGTGATCTCCTCTCTGAGCCACACAGCAACCCAGACAAGACATAGAAGCAGCTCTCCTCAGACAGGAGTTGATAACCACAGGGAGATGTGATAAACCCGTGGAATGGCTGAAATACCAACAAAAGGTCATACAGCCCCAAACCCACAGCACTTCAATGTTTCCACCAAATAACTGTGGCAATGGCTTCCTCCAAGAGTGACACAAGAACTGTATCTAGCATGTTTTCTTAGGAAAGAGAAGAAACAAAAGGCACACGGGCACATCCCACTGTTCTGAAGAGCACGACAGCAAGGTGGCATAGCTAAGTCATTTTTACTGTAAGAATTTATATATTGAAAGGAAATTGTGCAGAGACTTAAATATATCTGATTTAAATACAGAGGGAGGATCTATGTGGCATGGAAGTTGAAGAGGCTGGCACACAATCATCCAGTGTGTAGAGAAACACTCCAGCTGGAGAAAACCACCATGCTCTCTCAGAATAGGTCATCACAAAAACTGATCTTGGGTGCTTCACCCACAAGACTCAACGCCTGAACATTACATCTTTTTTCAATTTTTCACCTCTGAATCAACCTTGAGCCATCCAAGGAAGATGCTGAAACCAGGGAAGCATAACTACTCAAGAAGCAGCAGCAAGAACAGGAGCAATAGAGGACTTAAATCATTTGCTAAGATCTGACAGAACAGAGGATTTGTCTTGAAACAATTCTTCCTCATCTGGCCTGCTCCTGCCCCAACAGATCTCCAGCATCTCTGCCACCCTCAGCCAAGAGTGTAAAATCAGCTGCTGTACATGGGTAGAAGAAATACCAGAATCAGACTTCAGACATCTTATTAAATTAGATTGCTTTGAAAAACTAACCTACACATGGCATTATGCATACCAAATACATCACCAAATTTTATGAATCAATGACAACATCTATACCAAGAGCACACTATTACAATGGCAATTCATATTCCAAATGTATGCTTAGATTAGCTCAAAAAGTGGAATTTCATTTTTAATTAATAGTTCTTTTAGTAAAACCTATGAAATACGGAAGTATCAGTTACATACAAAAATCTGTGATCTGTATCAATAAAATATTTTTACTAAGAAGGTCACACATTCTGACAAATAAGGTTACACTGCATTATTTCTGACTAATTGTGGGCCAGGGAAAAAAATCTAGCTTATATCCTGCAATGCACTTTTGGCCTCGTAGTTTATCACATATATGTGTTGAAATAAATTAATTAGCTCATTAGTTCAGCTAATAGTTTGTTTAGCCTTCCTTTGACAAAAGTGACATTTTACAAGAGCATATTCTACTACTTCAGAAAACAAAATCCCTCATGACAAGTTTCAAAGAACACCAAGTACAAGTGACATGTACCACCAGGAGGTGTAGAATATTTATAGAGATTACTATTTCTCTGGTAACAATTTAAAATAACTTTAAAACACCCTAAGAACATCACAAAAAGGAACAGCTTCACTGATGTACTGCATCTTTTCAGGACTGGTTTAAGTAATGCCTCCTTTATCAATCCCTGAAATAATGCCACAAATAAAAGACCAAATTCAGGCCAAACTAACTGTGATGATTCCAAAGAGCCTTTTACTTTGCTGTTATCAGGACAGTGTACTTTTTGTTTTAAAAGAACTGTCTGTGACTTCAGAAATTTCCTTCTTCTGAAGTACACTGTGTTAAAAAAGAAAAATACACGTTGCCTGGTAGTCAATCACCTGGCGTATTTATCAGCTCTCACTCTCAATTTGCTCTAACAAGGGACAACTGCGTAAGGATTTCAAGAATGTGAAGGGTGATAAAAAGCAGCGAGAGCTCAGGCTACACAAAATCACCCCGTCAGCCTTCTTACCTTTCTGAGGCCATTAGTTTGGCAAACTAAGGTCCTTTAATGACGTTCACCCCACCCAAGCCTGTTTTTCTCATCAGAATGGCCCCGCCTGTTTCCTCTGCAGCCGAAGCCCTCACCGAGCCTGCATTGTTCAGAATGGGCTTAAGAAATCCTGAGAATAACCCTGTCATTTCCATCCCCTCCTTCTGCACCTCTCTCACACTATGAATCTGCCACTGATGTAAGGTTTATATTGGAGGAAGTTTCATGTCTAGAAATCACACTCCTACAATGTGATACAGAACAGGAACACTATGTTAGTGTTTATTCTTTTATTTTTAATCTGGTATTTTTCATGCCTTCATTTTGTAGCTTCCTCTTCATTCTGTCCCTTTTAAATTGCATGTAGTGATTACAGAAGAGTTTGAATTAACCTCACGTAAGAAGATGAACACTGGCAGAAGCAGCATTACAACCCCCATGTTCTCACGGTCAAGAAGCAATGTCATATCATACCTAGAGTTCCTGACCTCCTTCAAGCTGCCCGTAAGGCTGTTGCACCAACTACTACAATACAGGTTCCTACAGCACAGACACCTGTTTGTCAGTATTTGGAGATCTGCTCATTTCAGAAAGACAACTCAGTGTCTGCAGATATGCACAGCTCTCTACTACTACCAACGTGGGCCAGCTCCACATTACTGACCTCAAGATGGAAGATTCAATATGCCAACACTCAGAACTGGGCACCATCCAGTCCTCCCCCATAAATTTATTTTTAACTGTCAGAATCAATTTAATATGACATTTTAGAAGAACTCACTGGGCATCCCAAACTGATACTCAGTGACAGGTGAGGAATCACACTGGCAAGGGGTAGACTTGCTCTTGGATGATACAAAGGCTTACAGTAACCAGAGGAAGAAAAGCTGATGCCTTTTTCTTCTCTTCTCCTGGCTCTGGAGACTTACAGCCACAATTTTTAATCTGTGTGTGTTTGTGTGATGGCTCTTTTTGTTTGTTTGGGTTTTGTGTTGGTTTTGTTGTTGTTTTGTTGTTGTTTTGTTGTTTGTTTTTTTTGTGGGGGGCTGGGGTGTGTTTGGTTTTTATTAGTAGTACTGCCATCCAATGAATAACAAGCAAACTAGTAAGAGTTACATCATAAAACCTGTTGTGATTCTTCTGAGTCACTCTGTACAACACAACTGCAGAATCCAGCAACTAGGGGTATAATCCATAAGATACTAAGACAGAAAGCCAAACCAGTGAGAGGTGGACAGGATAGGTAGTTAACACTCTGGACGGCATAGGAAGACCCTTTTCCAGTCTCTAGGAAGCAGAAGTGAGTATATCACTTCTTGTCCAAGGGCTGCATTAAGGAAAAGTGACCCCTTGTTCTCAACACTAGAAGAAGCTCCCTACCCATATCCAGCTTTATCCTTCTAAACAATGAGGCAATCACAGGTGCCCTGGCCTAGAAAAAGGGGACTGGATACAAATCCCCAGACACAGAAGGAAGAAGGAACAGTTCAGAAGGTGCTCTGTCCATCTTCTTTATTAGCATTGGTCAAAAAACATCTCATGAGCTGGGGACAAAACACCACCTGAATTTCTCAGGAAACAAAAAGCTGAATAACAAAAACCTCCCATCCAAAAAACAATTTCACTGGCATGAAATTGTTTGAGGTTAATGTCTAGTATTGAGAAGAGTGTTGAAAAGAAGATCTGTCCATCTCCCCCAGTTGGGTTTGTAGGAAGTATTTGAGCACTTGAACTTGTGCAGCACTTCACGTTTTCTCGGTTCTCTATAAACACTGGCTAACACCAACCAACGCAACAAGACCTTCCTAGTATAGTTTATATACAAAACCAACAGAGCAGTAAAACAAATACTAATGATACTTCTGGAAATAAATAAACTTACTGGCCATTGGAAATATACTATGTTTTACAACAGAATTTTTAAGCTTAACTTTTAGCTCAAGATCAGTTTATACTGCAACAGAACCCATGTAAAAATAATCTGTATAAATACACACAGAGAAATGACACACACAGACTCGAACACACTAGACATACTGTCTGTGAATACACTAGATAAAGATATGTCAATTCAAAATTGAACTACATGTATGCAGAATTTCAAGAAGGCATTAAAAAAATGTAAAGGAACAAGATCTTTACATAACTACATCACAATGTATATAAAATGACTAAACACAGGTTACGTTCTTTGACGTTATTTATAATGTAATGATCTATGTACCATCAATTTAAAAAAAAAAATTGCCAGGCTTAATCCTGAATTAACCTCACCCTTAATTATTAAAAATAGTTAAGCACTTACCATAATGTGATTGAAATGCCTGTGGTTTTACGACCTGATTACAGTGGTTACACATCACCAAATAGAAATCATCATGAGCCGGGCAAAGACCAAATATTGGCATATCTAAAAACAAAAAGACAAAATGGCATCTCTCAGCTGCTGACAATTATTGAAAAACAGTTTAATTACAGAGCCATGACACTAATGGTGAATTATAATTTTAATACATTTGTATCAAATTTGAAAATGAGGAAAAAAGAGCATATAATGCAATAGATAATTGTGTGCTGGAGTATTACAGAAGCAAAAAAATCTTCCTACAAAGATAAACATAAAATGAGTGATTACTTGTAGAAAACATGTATTAGAAAACTGATTTAGGACTGATTATCTTATACCAGATGCAAGAATGTAATAAAAAAAGACTGACTTCAAATTACAAACACAGCATAAAAGGGGATGTTTTATGTATTCTGAAAGGGTTTTGGATTTTTTTCCAATTTCATTAAATGAATTCAAAAATTAATTTTATTTTCTATTTAATTTTTTGAAACCATTTTTAAACACACAGTCGTTTACCAGGCAGTATTACATGCCTAATGGTTTTATTTGTTTAACAGTGCATTATAGACCAGCCATCTGCTGCCAGAGATCTGTGTAACAGCTATATGAGAGAGAGAAATAGAGATAACAGCATGTCAGAGCATGTGTGGATTTTGGAGATAACACACATACTTGCAGACTTTTACTAAGAAAATTAGTTTTTTACAATTTTGTTTTTAAGCATACAGTTTCTTAATAATATATTTAACAGTTTAAACTGCATTCAGAGACTCCTGGAGCACTAAATACAACATTTACTACACAAAGGTATATTACATTTATATAATTATATGTAATTCATTCATGAGAAGACAAGAAGTAGGGAACTGCAAACATAATACTATAAATTCCTTATTGCCACATATGTGGCTATGGGATCTATAACACTATTTAAAGGCTCAAAACTGATATATGAAAACTTACTTCCTTAAACACCCAAGTAATAGATTTCTCTTAACAGTAACTTAGAAATTAAGTTAAACTCATTTACCTGTGCTAGAACTGGCTGCAGGTTAAAGCTACTAATTTGCTTAGGTGTATTTTTAACATCCATATTTCTGTTCATTAATGAAGACCAATTATGAAAGAAATGGAATGGGCATCATTTGAAGAGTGACTGTGCCACAACACAAGGTAAGCGCTGGCAGAATGACACTGTCAGCCCCACAGAGCTCCACGGGCTCCACTTTGTTCCTCACAGACAAAAGAACATATTCACACCCAACGGCTTCCAGAATTCAGGGCTCTCTTTGTGCTACAGATCTTCATCGTAAAAATTTCATTACTCTGCTTTAAAGCAGAACATCTACCCCCAGGTTTTCCAAAACCTTACCAGTGCTACATGACTATCAGTTGTGATACCTGCAGTAACAGTTGCCACTGGACTTTGCAGTTGAATGCAAATACAATGACCACAGACATCTGACATGGCTGTGACAGACCAGAGCTACACTCATCTAAGTCACAGGAACCTTTTCACTATTGAGGCTACATTAAATAAATAGCTGATTTGCACTTCATTAAGTAGAGATTCTTGCTTATTTATTTATACAATATTTATTAACATAGTATTAAGACCTCCAATTTACAGCAAACTAGGCAAAACCAGTAAATACATGCTGGGGAGGAAAAAAACCAACCCCACAAACAACAAAACAGTCATAATAAACTTCTATTTTTCAGTCTCTACTTTCTGTGATGTAATATTAAGATAGGCAAGAAAAAAAAAGTATAAACATATGTCACAGCTAATATTTCATGCAGCATCTCTTTGAGTATGCCTGCATAAAGAGGTTTCCACACGACAAGCAAATACTCCAGGGTCACTTCCATTTGACTACTAATACAGCATGATGAATGGGACAATAACAGCACACACTGCCTGCTATTGACACTGTTAATAGCACACAGACAGGCTACTACTGTATAATGTCTAACCAAGTGTAAATCCACACCCCCTAACCTGTTCTCACAACTGTACCTTTCAGGCAACACTGCATTCAGACTTTACACCAGCTTCCATGGAATGGAATGGGGAAATCAAAGATGAGAAGAGGATTGCCTACTTCTGTGTGTTTTGCAAGATTAAGCACTCCTTGACACCAGTCTGAGGCATCATGCTCACTTTAAGTACCCTGTTATGTGTACTTGCTGGTAATAAAGAGATGAAATTTTAAATAACAAGTGAAACAAATTGGCAGAAATTGATGTAAACCAAATCTCTTTTTCAGTTTTGGTTTTCCCAATAAACCTGAATAATTTATGAGTGTCCTTATACTGTGAAGCACATCTTCAGAGTTTTAAAATCAAAGCTCCAAGTGACAGAAAACACCAAAACACCAGGAAACACATAAACTCAAGAAGAACCATTCCAAGAGCAAAATCACTTGACACAGAAAAATTATTTGCTGCACACCTAAAAATCACAACCACGATTTCAAAGGAAGTGACGCAGGAGACTCCAGCCAGATCCCACAAATCAAGGGGAAGGATCTTCCACACCCACAGTGCTCTCCTACAGTACCCATAATAGAGCAGAATCTAAACGTCACCGGTGAGGTTTGAGTCTTATATGCAATTCCTTTTGTTTTCTCATGCTTTTTGTTCTCAAAATGTTTATTTCAAATAGATACAGTCAAATCCTTTTGTTAGTGAAAACCATAGAGGCCCAAATGAGACTGGAACCTGACTACACTCAGCACTGTATGAACGTACAAGACCAGGCCACAGACTGGATACCAGCAGCAAAGAGTTGTATCAATGTTTTACAGAGTTGAACATTCATTTTAACAATGGGTTTGAACCTGTAAGGAGTGTCACCCAAGCAAGATCAGTTAAGACAACAGGTAGAGAACTGAATCCACACTTCCCAACCCAGGAGCCTGGGCCTTAGGCTGGTAAAATCCCAAGTGTTTAACATGCTTGACTGCCATTTTAGTTGAGCAGAGCAAGAGCGGGTTTTAGGGAAATCTTGTTTCTGTGTTGCAATGGGGCAAACATCTCTGTGGCACTGTTCAGAGAATGACAAATTAAGCCACGCAAATGTTAGAGAAGAATATACAGAACAGTTTCATAGAACTTATGTAAGAAGCATGTACCAAGGGTAGGAAATGGATGTCTCATTTTTCTTTTCTCCCCTCAACCACTTATGAGAAATTCACAAGTCTTGCAGCTGATACTCTAATGTCTAATACTTTATACCTATTTCATTTAATGACATGTAAATTCTCTATTTAAAAGTGTAATGAAGTTTATAGTATTTCACCAGTGTCATTTCAAATGCGCTGTTCCTCTGGGCTTAAAGATTACTTTTTGAAATACTTACACTGTAAATGTAAAGCCTGTGCCTCTCAAGGAAGAGCCTAGCAACCATGATTCATATGTTCCTCTTTCAAAGCTGGGCTGATTTAACTCTCTCCATCTGGGAACGTTTTTCAAGGTCAAACTGAAAATTTAAACCATGACCTCAAATTTTCAATTTATTTATTCATATATTCAGTATTTACATGATATCAACACACAAATACTGTTATAGGAGCTGCTAGTTACATTAATTCTATTAACACCATAAAGAAAAACTACTTCATTTACCTCCATTATACAAAACATCTGAATGTCATGACCTCCAGAATTAACTTCTTTCAAATATAACTTAGTGCTTTTGAAAAGGTAACTTTAAATGATATATTGCTGTACTCTTTACCAAGACTAGAACAAGCCCATGCAATTCTGAGGTATCTTAATTGCATTATTTGTTGACCACGTAAGTAAGTAAAAGGTTCCTATTTGGAAAAGGCCAATAAAGCATATTTTCTAATAAAATTAAATTAAATAAAAAAAATAAAAAAAAACATAGGAAAAACAATACTAGACAATCTGGCATACCGTGTGTGCATCAAGTAACAGACGTTAGCCTACTCTGAAAAACTTTCTTAAACTGAGCTGCCATCTCCTCTTTTCCTGAGGGATGTAGCAGTACCTAAACCATCCAGCAATTTCTTAGTATTTCCAGTATTCTCTTTCAGTGCATTTACACTACAGAAATTCATGCCTGTGGTCATTAAAAGTAACTGTGTATGTGTACTCTCAGTTCTATTACTTAGCATCACAGACATCAGAACATAAAACAGGCTAAAAAACCCACAGTCAGAGAACAGCTCAGCAGTCTGCATTTATCAAGCCACTAGATTCAGTAACTATCACAGGTCTACTGGATATTTTAAATGGAATAATTTTCTTTCAATCTCCAAAGTTTATCACATTTCCTTCAAATCTTCTTGTCCCTTCTCAGACCAGGACCATTGCACAATCCATCTACCCTACCACCTAATAAGACAACAACTCTTCTACAAATGAAATAAAGTATCACCCAAGAAACTGAGGTCAAGACCTTCTCCAGGACAGTAAACTGCAGAGGAAGAGGGTAAAAAGAGTCCTAATTCTGTCTGTTTGCAGAGACCAGAGCACAGGTTTGCTATTTTGCAGAAGTCTGCTCACCGCCACTGAAAAACAAGGAGGAGAGTGAAAACTGAAACAAAGGAAGAGAAAGCAAAACTAGAAAGGGCAGAAGTGAAAGGGCAAAGAACAAACTCTATCAAGAGTTAGGGCACAAGAATAGAAACCTTGATCAAAAAGGTGAGAAAAATACATTGAAGTACTGCAGAAATATATTAAGTCAGAACATTGCTAATGTTCACTTCTTCCCTATCCATCCCCTGCATAAATGTCTGCTTAAAATGATTTCTAAAAGTATGATTTATCATAAATCTGTGTACTGCTTGCCAATTAGCGTAATTTGACAAAGGACACTTCATGCTCATGCCCAATGTGAACAGTGAACTGCTTTGACTCCAAAGATCCCTGTGACATAGCATAACTCACCTTCAGCACAACACCAACCTGATTATACTTACACAATACTTTAAATCACTATAGTTAATATTAGATGCATTAAAAACACAATGCCCTAGACTATTAACTTGACACAATAGATATAAGCCCCTATTAACTCAGCTCCCCAAACACTGGGGCCTGATCCAAATCCATCTTAAGTAAATGCACCAATTTTATTGATTCACTAGACTTTCTAAGCTAAGACATCAGGGAACTCTTTTGGAGGCACTTTATAAGGAAACTATAAATATACCCCATTATTCTGAAATGTTGCCAAATCTGGACTGTTTGAACTACTTACTTCATGGACCAAATAGGTTCAAATAATAATGTCCACAACAGGTACCTTGAATAGCTTTCTAGCTTTCTCTGTACTAGCTGTGCTTTCTCTTCTCATTAAAAAAGAATTTTTGATCATACTAAAGTAAAAAAATATGTGAGTACACCTTGTTTTAACTTAACTGGTAGATCTCTTTCTCTAAAGGCATGCTTTTATCAGAACTTTTCTTTAAGATAACACAATGCTTCTGAGAAATTATTGAAAAGGGAATTAAAAAAACCCACAGTTGCAGTAACTTAAAACCAGTGTACATCTTGAAGGAAAAGAACTTCTGTGCCTCCTCCTGTCATTTGCTTATAACTCTTGTCCCATGTATGGTCAGATCTTGGTAAAAATAATAAAAAATATTTCTAATGTTTTACCCTTTATCGTTGTGGGGAATATGAATGTCATTTTAATTTTTAAAAGCAGAAAAAACCCTCCTGAATTACTATTTTTAAGAGCTTGTGATCTGGGGGAGAGGCATGAAGAGGGAGGAGGTCGACTAACCAGCATGAGGACCACATGAAACAGCCTGCACCAAATATGAGCAGATTTCAGAGAGAAATCCGATCTGGGTTACAACCTGACTAACAACTCAGCCCAAAAGCTACAATTCTGTCAAGAAATCTGCCAAGAAATCTGCAGTGGGGTGAGTCCTGCTGGGTTGATCTATTGGCGACATTAGCTGTCAATAACAACTAATCTTCAGGTGCAAGGAGATCTGAGACACAAGCCTGAGGCTGGCAGCCTTCTCAGCAGAATGCTAAAAAGCATCTTAACACAGGTGTCTTCAGTAAAGCTCTTGTCAATTCAAAGTCATATTGCCCCTTATTTTAAATGATATGAATGTTTAAAAAATGAAGTGATCTATGTTAGAACCTCAAAACTGACATTACATACACAAATACCTCACTTCCTGCAACTAAAAGATTATTTTACAAACAATATTTTTTCCAAACTATTTTCCAAAACCACTTAAGTGCTTATAATTCATGAGCACGTAACATGGGTTTGTACACTTAGCAATGGTGAACTACTGACAAATTGCTTACTGTGCACTATGCAAGATGATAATAATAAAAAAAGAAATTTCCTAAACAGTTGTGAGCAAAGTACCTAAATCCATGTAATATTCAGAATGCTCTGTTTTACATGTTTTTCAGCAAAATAAGAGAGTCTAGTAAAATATACATACTTGAGGGCTTTCTGCAAAATTCCAAGTAATGAACACTTACAGAACACAAGTATTTTATGAACCATATGTGCAGGCATAACAAATTTGTGCCTGCAAAAAACACATGCATAATCAAACAAATCAAACAAAAACCAATCAGATTTACATACAGAAACACTTCTTTAAAGAATCTGTCCTATAAGGTTTGTGCTCATGCCCCAGATAGGAGAAAAAAAATTATTTTAATCCAAAATAAAGCCAAGCAAATGGACATTCCATACCCAAGCTGTTTCATTTAGGTTCAAAGGGAAGTGCTGCTATAGTATTTTCTGCAAGGTTGTGTATTTTTTTAATTCCTTGCCAACTCTGTACATGAAGTAAGTAACATTTATGCACATAGAGCTTCAAAAGCCCAGCTCCTTGAGGAGATGTTGGAAAGGCACAGGTCTCCTTGAGTTCTGAGAACAAGTGCATGAAGTTAGTTTCACCAGGCAGTTGTTGATTTTCTGATGAAGGACAGAACTGCTGAAGATTTAATGAAATGTTTTTACTGCATTTTCCACTTTGGGAGATGTAACAATTACACAGCATTTTATTGAAGTTCTAAGAATACCAAAAGCTCAGAGTTTTGGCTCAGAGCAATGACTTTCACTTCAAGACCCAAAATCCCCACCATCTAGTTTAACTAGGCACAGGAGCTGCACTAGGAGATTTGATCACTGTCATCTTCACTAGTGTTAGGACATTTTCTCTCTCAAAGCAGAATCCTCTCTGTCCACTCTCCTTTGGAAACTCCACACAGTTTATCCAAAGCTATATAGTGCTGTAGCTTTTACTGTAGCTGAAGATTCTGTAGCAGAAGATTCTGTAGCAGAATCTTTCCCAGTGCAACCTGAAAGGGTGAAGAAGGACCTCTCTCTCCTGGCTCACATCTTCCATGGGGTCAGTCATGCTGCACTTCCAAAATCCCATCCCCTGCACTATCCCCTCCAGCCATCAGTTTTGCCCCATGCTGTGGCAGTGGCACTTCTCTGCTCACCCAGGCAGCAAACCCAAACCCCAGCCCGTTTGCAAGGCTATGAGATCCCTGCAATTCTCCTTTCTTCTCTCTCTCCCTCCCCAAGGATGCAATGTGCAATGCTGACAGTCACTACATCTCCTGCTCTCTAAAATTCAAGGCTTGGAAAATGTCTGCATGGTGCTCAGTGATAACAACTGAGCAGCAGACACCAAGGAGAAGTGAGCATGTCATGCACACGTGCACCTGCAACCTCGCGTGCAGCTGGGAGTTCTAATTTTAGGCTCACAAGATTTGAATGTTCCTGTAATTATATATAAAACACATATTAAAGCAGACATCTAGGCATTTAGTTAAATTCTTTGTATATGAATTCAGCTACACACAATTAATCTTTTGGAAAGTCTAACACAAAACATATGTCAAATTGTTCATTCTAAATTGTTAAACGGGCTTCCTAGGTTTATTATGCAGAGTAATACAACATTTCAATGAGCAAGTTTACAGAAGATTGTCTGTGGAAAGACTAATAAATTTCTCAATGAAACACAAGTAGAATAGTTAAATCTTTTCAGCAGATGAAAAAAAGTCTCCCCCCACACACCGTATTCTGTTACATCAGGTTTTCATCAGCAATTTGAATGAAATCAGTCATCTGCAAAAACTATTCCCATTTACTCATTAATGAGTTTTCAGAGTTGAAGATATTTTAAATTTCTCCAGCCAATTTGTATAATATTACACAAATGCCAACATACAATTTGTCATGTAAGAAACCTTCAAAGTCATGCATTATTTTTAGGTGATGTGATCTCATCCTATCACTGATGTATTTCTAGGGAAGGCAACCATTTATTTACAGTTTTATGTCAAAATAATCCCTTACTTGTTACATATACTATCTAAAATAGCTTAAGGAAGTCTCAAAGTTTAGTTTAATTTTGTGATGAGGCAAAAAATAAATACAATTCAAGAAATAATATCCTGGAGTTTACACAATAAAATTAAAATCTGGGCTAATTTAGTATGAAAGTGTACACAGAAACACTTCAGGGTCTTCATGAAGGGGGAAATAGTTCTGGATAAGCAACTAGGCACAAACATAACATCAACTTAAATTAAATAAATCATCTGTAGAACAGTCCAAATTGTATCTTAAGTCACATAGCCTAAAGCATGCTACTATTAAACATTTTTTAACATCAACAGGCTTCGTACTTCTCTTTCACACAGTTATTGTGCAGCAGCTTCTACTTTTCTAGTAGGAATAAGTTTGTTTTATTTAAACCTAAGCTCACAGTTTAACTAGAACTGCTCCTTGCAGCAGGTCTATTTTGATACAAGGTGACTGCAAACAGTGAATGCATTTCCAAGCTCCTCACCCTCTACCATCTCCTACCTAGACAAGATTTTGAGGGAAAAAAAAAATTGCCCTGTGTGGTTTTTGCCATCTGTCCCTGGGTAAGTGCCCACAGAAACTGGATGCTGGCTGTGTCTGGGCACCCAGTAACCGAGCCAGTGGTAACAACCACACACTTTTGCATTTACACTTTTTGGCATTAATAACTGGAGGAATACAATGTTCCCATGACTGTGTCTATTGTGATAAAACAACAAAATTAGTAAAAAATAATTAAAAAACAAACAAAAAGGAAAAAGGAAAACACACAAAACCCAACAGAAAAGTGACATCAGAATCAGTCAATACAGGCTTTAAAAATTAGATGCTTTCAAACCAATAAAATTAAGAACTAGAGACAGTTCTGCATCTTTTGCATGATGGCACTACTGCAATCTTCCATCTTAAAAACATTCTTTCTCCCTGCTGCACAGGACAAGTGTAGTACTCATCTTTCAACCTCTTCTGCCCTCTTCCCTGCTGACCGTGGCCCCAACTCCCAGGTGACAGCAGCATGGCATTATTCATTAACTGGGCAGAAATGAAGCATATTTGAACCAAGAATCCTCTGCATGCATTTTACACTGCACACCTGATACCTGAGGGAGCAAATCAGCATAAGCAACAACAAAAACACACACACAAAAAAACCCCAACAAAACCACAACACCAAAAAACCACACAAAAAACCCCCACAACCTAACAAACAAAACCAAACCACACCAAACCAAAAAGGAACTGAAACACAAACAGATGACCTGTCAACTGATTTCTATTTCAGGATTTTCTTAGGCAACACAACTACCTAAAACCACCCCACCCCTGCCACTCCCATGCTCCATGCTCCCAACATCCACTTCAAAAGTAAGGCTGTTTCAGTCATGGTTAATACAGCTACAAGGAAGATGATGCCTGTCAATTTTCACATACCAGCTGACATTTCTGCACTCCTCTCCACTTGGCAGGCACTATCAGATTTTTCCATTTAAATTACTTCCTTTGATTTACAGATTTACTATCAGTTGATTTGATGCAATAAAAAACCCACACATGCAAGTTGCACAGCAACAGGCATATAAATGTACTATAGCAAAAAAACCCAACAGTATTGTGATATTTAATAGGATTAAAAGATAAAGTGGAAAATAAGACAATGTTTTTGTTGTTATAGTGCAGTATAAAAGCCAACCCACTTCTTACGTATGTGAACACACAGGTAGTGACACAAAGCATTTTGAACTTGGCTTTTGCATGCCTTTAGACAAATAAATATGATTATTTCAATTATCTAGCTGAGGAACTGATAAACCATCTTTAATTCCCACAATTGATATATATTCCAGCATATACAGAGCTACAGTCATCAAAGCTTCACTTCCAACAGATTATCTGTTCAGGAGTGTCAAACTTTAAAGCAGTGCTAGTTTTCCTCTGACATACAGTTATCATAGCTAAATAGGCAAGCACTGAAGAAAATCAGGCTACCTATTCACAATATAACATCAGTAATTTCACTGCTGTCTGTTTAGGATACAACACAAACCCAGTTCAGCCTAAAAAACTCTTTATGGAAGTTATTTTTATTTTGTTGTTAAGGAATTTCAAATTCTAAGAATTTTTTCTTTGCACATCATCTCCCCTTCAGAATAAACTCATCACTATCCTTATTTCAAGATGTATTTCTTCACTGCTAAGAGTGATTTGCCTTATTTTAGGAGCCTGCCTTCACAAAATTTTCCAGAATTCCATCTCCAAACATTACACATAAAACACATGATACCTGTTACAGAATAAATACGACTTTGAAAAACATTGGGTGAACAAAACTGTAGCAGGTATTATTCTTCCATATCTGGCACTGGTTCTCTGCTACCAAAATCACCCATTTCACTCTGAAATAGAAACAGGTTGGGAAGGACTGCAGCTTTTAGTATTTTTAAATTTAGATGTATTCAGAAATGAAATGAAGATCACTTAGATCGTATTATACATGCAGAAGATCTGAAAAGGCTGACAAGTTTTAAGCAATTTCTCTGCTCTTTTATGGTCTGGGCTGCTATAACATAACCAGAACATCAGACAACTTGTGGCGCACACAGAAGACAAAACCTTCAGTACAACAAAACAGAAGAATTTGCTCAGATTGCTTAATGCACTGATATGGTTGGTTTGGTCTAATGCACGTTTTTGACAGGTACTTCTGAGACTAATTCCCTCCTCTGGTCCCTCTGCAGCTAACAGCACTCTTGTCAGATTTGAGAAGAGGGTAAATGGATACGTATGAATGGACCTAAATACACAGGAGAAAGTGAAAAAAAGACATTTTTCTCTTTTGGAAACCAGCTAGGACGCAAAGCGTATTTTAATTTTCAGCCATCTTGTGTCAAAAAAGGACACAGGAACTATAAACCTGATTATACAAGCAGCAAGACAAAAGTCATTCTTATGCAGATACAAGATGAGACACATTTGATGTATGACTGAACAATGGGACCCAGGTAAGTGGTGTCCTGCCCCCTGAGAACCCCACAGTCAAGTGGTGGTCCAGATGCATCATGTGACAAGACCAGGCCTGTTGGCAAAGGCCTGTAGAGGAGATGGCACAGGAGACACAGTCATTATTAAGCAAGAGGCACAGCAAAGAGCAAATGGAGTTGGTATTTTTAAAAAGGCACAGAAAGGAACATTTCAGAGCACAGGGAACTGCCCCCAGATGACTCAGAATGACAACAGTCAGTAGGATTAAATAGATTACAGAAAATTGAAAGGTAAACAAGAACCTTAGATATTGTTACGAATTTGCAGAGTTTACCACTCTCCAGTACATTGACAACAAATAACACGTCCACCTTCCTAAAGCAGACAAAAGATAACTCCTGCAAACACATCCAGGATAACAAAACTGTGGTTTACAACATAAGCAGATCCTTTGCCAGCCACAGCAGTTGCACACAAATCAATGTCAGGACCTCAGCTGAGGTCTTCAGCCCAAAACCGCTCAGAGGCTACTCCAGCGATCTCCACGGTGCCTCTCCAGGGTAGGCAGGGAGCCAAAGCCACTGCTGCCAAACTTGTTGAGCCAGTCTCCCTAGCCCTGGCCCACAATGCACTGCTTGATGTTTGGAAATTGCTCAAAAGCTTTTGCTTCCAGCAACAGTGCTGAGCACTTGAGGAGAGATGCCAAAGGAGTCAAAGGAAAAGTATGGCAGGGCCACCACAGCAGTGTGGACACCCCCAAATGTCCCATCAGTTGGTGACATCACCCTGAATTGCTGTGAAGAACACCACAGTGCTCCTTCCTTGAAGGAGGTATTAAAGGTTGTGTGACTACATTCTAAAACTGCTGATGCTGCACCTTACCATCATGTCTTCCCCTTTCCAATGAGTACCACCACCTATCCAGACTGATTTTGGTCCCTTCCCAAGACAGGGGCCTTGCTTCACATCATCATGGTTATCCATGATGACTCTGTATGGTGTCAGCAGGACAGAGAACTGCAGTGCTGCACAGACAGCCCCTTCTTCATCCCAAGCAGTTGTAAACAAGCCTCAGATGAAAGACATCAACAGCACACTGAAGATTTTACTCCTGTGCTCTACCTACTCCGTGAACAAAAATAGCATTCTTATCTTCAAGGCTATCAAGCTAACACTTCAGATCATTAAATTCAGGCCACAAAAACAACCAGAGAGCCCTGCAAGCTTTACTGCAGCAAATGGCATAGCGGGGCTATGTCCTTACGCCCCAGGGAAACCTCCCAAACAGCAGCCAATCGATGCATTGTGGACTTCTCAGAAAACCCCGTGGAAATAGTGGTGTTGAAATAGTCAGGCAAAGCAAACCAAGTCAGCTGGCTACCAAAGCAGGTTCTACAGAAGGAACAACAGATAAGGATAGGGCTCTGCCCAGCCTAGATAGAAAACATAATCAAACCATATCAGGTATGGTTCAGACATTGATATTTCCCCCAGCCACATAACACAACTGGCAGTAGAAGCCTGCCTTCAATCACTTGGCCACAAAAAGAGTATTCAGGGCAAAAACTTGCAATTATATAAGCACATGTTACACTAGTTTTGGTAGGCAACACAGATGTATTGATTTTGGCTCAAAACTTCTCTGTAAATTACGAACTACAACATGGCACAGAAGCTACTTAACAAGCATGACTTCTAGTCAGGTGCTCTGGGTAACACAACTTACACAGACATGAAAAACAAAATTGCTTTCTGAAATTAATCTTTAAGTACTTTTATGAAGTTAATGCTGCCTATCAGGAAATTCATGTAAGCCTTTCCTCTCAAATGCTTCCATTCAGTACCAGTGGGAGCAGGATGACTGCCATCTCTCTTAGCAGAGCAGAACAGACACAAACACAGATTCTATGATTTAAACCACAAATTATCTGAAGAAACTATCCTAAAAAACAAAATTATATTCCTTACAAACTAAAGCCCAGCAAAGCCTTCTAGTTGTCAGAGGCAACATAAACTCCTTTAACATATTTCCAGAGTCATTCTAATTAACAGGAGTAAAATGGACAATTTGTTAAAATTTCCGGGAAAATCTATTAGCTTGAAAGCTGCTTTCCAAATGACTTCACATGGCTATTTCAATAATTCAACACCATCTCACTATTGGGAACTCTTCATTCCTTTGACATAGCCATCAAAAATACAGCTAGATAACCCAAATCTTTGCACTGAGTCCTCCGAGTATTCCACACTACTACAGATTTCCTCTGAAGGGATAAGGATAACGTTTAGTATGGTTCACATGTATATATACTGTATAAGTTACGCCTCTTTCTCCTTTTGGCATCATTTGCAACTTTGAGATAAAAATAAATGATGCTGTAACTCTTCCTCAGCAGAGTAACCCAGATTCAAATTGCATTCTCTCAAGTTCACAAAGTTACTAGGAACTGCCTCAGGAGTTTCAGTCAAAGAATTTTTTTATTTCTATTATCTGGCTTTCTGACATATCTTATTAATGAAAATAAATTAAAAGCAAACAAAAAAATCCTTACCAATATGTTAAATAATATAAACTAGTTCTTACTTGATGTTTGGTTTTCATAATACACTACTTATAACTGATCCCTATTTACTCTGCAGTTACTCACTGATACAATATTTCTAACAAGCTTAAAGGCAACCAAGACACAAGATCTGCTATGCTGTACAATCATATGTAGGTAGCCATGTAAAAATCAAACTAGATTCACTCCGAAAAGAAACATAATCAAGCTCAATCCAATGGATTCTAGGATTACAAGACCAAATACTAGCTGCAAAATTCAGTATCTTTAAGGAGCCATCACCTTGTTTTGGAAATAACTTTGAAGTTAGAATGCAGATATTATTTAAGAAATGTTTCACTCAGCAGAGATGGAGGAGATGCTTAATCCAGCATTACTAGGAGGAGAGAAAAAAAAAAAAAAAAAAAGGTAGAACCACACCCTAAAGCGTAAACTGATTTTCTCCTGTATTTTAGCCTGAAGCAACAGCCAGAGGGTGTCATTTAGGATATACACACCTTGACAAAGCAATGGCTACAATATCTAGGGACTGACAATTAAAATGTTTGCACAGCAAAGTCCTTCTCTGCCAGTTGTCTGATCCCAAGGTAGCAGTGATTGTGGCTGTCTCACTTGTGCATCCTCTCTCCAGTCATAGGCAACCCCCTTACTGACTTCAGTGGCTCATGACAAGACCTCACATTTCCAAATACCACTTAATAAACTATTAGAACTCCAGTTTTCCCACTGACATCATCAATTATATTGTTTATGCTGTCAATAAAAAAACAAACCAACCAAACACACCACACACACAAAACAAAATATAAAATTAAAAAACACACTGTAGGTGGAAAACTGAATTTATGAGGGCCAAAATACAACAGAATTTGACATTAAAGGAAAACAAATATCCACATTGCTGTGTATTCAGCATATTATTTGCTTTTAAAATTTAACTTACTAAACTTCTACACTTCATTTTAATGCAAGCTGCTATAAGACTTTCAGGCAAATATATCAGCATGAAACTGTCCAACAAACCTTCTTGCAAATAAAACCCTAAGAGCTCTAGATTTCAAAACAAAAGCACATATATCACAGACTTACAACCTCAGGACTATTCCCTATTGAAATTTAGGCCTTCAGCTGCTTTGTAGATGTTTTTTTATGGTGCCAGTTGAGAAAAATGGCTATTTCTATTACACTACAAAAGGTTGAGGAAAGATGCAAGTCCTGCTCAGCCATAAAAAAGCAGATCAAGAACGCTGCCTACATTTTTCTGGCTGTTCTAATGCCACCAGAAGAGAAGGAAGGCATGACCAGTTATTCTTTTCACCTTTTATCACAATGAAGTTTGCCTATGGACTATACTGAAGCTATCAAAAGTCAAAATCAGGGCGGGGGTGAGTTTGTAAATGAATGCTCTTTCTCATGGGAAAACAGGTTACCACAAAAGAGCTTATTCCACAAGGGCCCCCACAAGGAGTGTTTACACACAACTAACTATTTCTCATCTACAGCATTTACCATCACAGTGACCATTTCCAAAACTAGCCATAATGACCCCAAGTGATGTGGGAGCAGCTGCATGTGCAGTTTACTTTGATGAAGTCATACCCTGTAGTATCTGGGGTTACCAGGAGGATCTGCCTTACCACGTGAACCAGCCCCAGAGCCCTGGCTCACAGCTGCACACAGCCTGCACCAGCAGGGACAGCTTCCCACTGTGCAAAGCCTTCCAGCAACAGCAACACTGATTACAATAAACCCCTTGCCTCTGCAGCTCTGCCACTCTGCTCCCTCACACTTTCAATTCCATTGCCCAGATTTTAACACTTGCTGCAGAAAAACTTGCAAGTGTAAGTTCATTCATCCCTGTGCTGTCATGTGCACTGCAAGAATGTCTAGGAGAAAATGTTGAGCATTATATGTGGGGGCAACTTCCAGAAGAGTGGTTATTTTATTAATTAAAGTGTAAAAAAAAATTAAGCATCTAATAGACTAGAAAAAAAAAATACACTGCAAATCAAATATTGCACTGATTTGTGAAAGATTAAATCTTTTGTCCAGTACAAGGCAAGAGATCACACGTATCCCCAGCTGGCCTTTGGCAGTTACAGCCACACAATGGGCCAGGCATTGTGAGAAAAGGTGCAAGAACCAAATGCATTTTCTTTCTGAGATCCACTGCAATGGGAGAAATAGATGTTAAAATAGTTACCTTAGAGAGTGTAATCTGCATCCTCTTAACCCAATTTATTTAAAAGTACCCTTCGCTAAGCCTTTTTGTTTTTCCTGCTCTACTTAGATGACAGCATTAACAACTTTTCTGAAAGTCGTATTTCTACATCATTTTTAACACATTGTTCTCTTACTGAGCATCTCTTGTCAAATATAGAACAGAAACTACACAAAACCCAATATTTAATCAAGTATTACCAAGACAGCACCTCTACTGCATAGGGATAAACTAGCTGATCATACATACCACTCCAGAAGCATTAGATAACATGAATTCCTGACTGTTATGTATGTGTATAAACAACTACACAAAGGTTCTTATTAAAAATAAATAAAAATATCTTGCTTCCTCACATACTACAGATAGATGGCTGCAGTTCCCGTGAAAGCCCCCAAAACCTTGCAATACCACACTAATATTCATGGAAATATCTAAAACCTGCAAAGTATCTTTAAAGCATAAAAGATGACACAGTTCTAACTTGCAGTCTAACATCACAATATTCTATTTATAACATATGACTCATCTCACCAGAAATAATTAAATATTGTAAACAGAACTTGGATTTAAGGGAAAAAATACCAAGAAGAAAATGAGGGCCAGTCACTGCAGATAAGCTGAAAAGTAGCATCCCTTCACACTGCACGTTTGTCAAGCTATCTCGTGAGATCACTACAATTTTCTTTAACAGTTCAATGCACTTTTAGTCTCCTTGTAATTGTTTTACAATAACCAGTCCACAAATCCGTAAAACACTTTGTGTGGACAGTCAATTAAAATGCTATGAAATGAAGAAGAGATTTATCTGATTATAGACTGCAAATAGCTATGCAGAATGTTAAAAAGAAACATGGCTCTTTTTACTGCTACCTTAAAATATTTATTTCTATCTATTAAAAATTCTCACAGTGTATTTGCAGGCAGTCAAGGACTATAGAGTCCTCTAAGCATCTCTGACATGATTTAACACAGCAAAAATCAACTCAATTGAGCATCTCCCAAGGCTGAATAAAAATAAATTTAAATTTGAACTAAGATGCTGTCTCTCACTTGTATTTACAACTTAATATTGGAATAAAGTTATCACCATGCTTTATTTATTGAATCTGTTGCTGTGAAAATTCTAGACCATAGTTCTATGTGACAAAGATGCTTCTAGAGAGCCCCCCTGGTCCAGTCCTGTATTTCACAGCTCAACCCTGCCCAGCACAGGCTCAGGAAGAAGGAGGGTTCACTGCACAGCTCTCAATACCCTCACAGATCTGGTAACTAGCATTAATAACAATTAACATAATCAAATCTCAAAGCTTCTGCTGAATGCCCTAGAGGTTCATGGAGTCTCTCCCCCCTGGACATATTAACTGTCCAAGACCAGAAGTGCAACTGTTAATCATGATGCTGAAGGGAATTTGCTCCCACCTGTTCTCCTGACAGATTCCTATGGTCACAAAGTTTTCTGAAGTGGCTGCTGAAGGTGCCTACCAAAAACTGATGACCTGCATTCCCACAGAGAATTCAACACTTCCTTTATTAAAACCAGTATAGTCTAAAAACTGTAAGACTGGTACCATGCTACATCACCATACAACCAGCACCAATTCTGACCTGCAGGACCTCTGAGCACCATCTAATACATCAGTGACCATCATTCATCTAATCATTCGGCCTCCTCTGCATCTCCCTTCATGCCCACCTCACTGGAAACAGCTCAGTTATGGACAGAGCAATCAGAAACTTCCTTGGGATTCTCAGAAGCACCAAGTACATACAGAACAGATGCTGGCAGACTGTATGGATGCTGTAAGGGCAGCAAAGATCTATTTTTAGCCAAGATTCAACAATCTTGATCAATCAAACTGAGCTCAAGACCCAAGTTATAAATGTTCTCCTCCTCCACTTTCTTGCCAGTTAGCTACAAACTATGGTGACAGTATTAGTGAAGTGCTCAAGACAGGCAGTACCAACAGATTCACTTCTCAAAGGTTGTAACACAGAAAAATAAATAAAAAAAGAGGTGTGTGTTGAGCGAGACACTTAAGCTCTAGTAAAGACATCCCATGGTTTCAGTATGCTCTGAATACACTATGAAAGCCAAACACTCAAACAATTTTAAATTGTTTAACCAAATCTCTCTTCTGTTCTTCACACCATTATTTTCCATTCTGAGGTGCCGTAGTTCCCTTTGCATTTTAATATTATGCATATTTCCAAGTTATTTTATAAGTCAAGATAAGAAGCTAACAGATTTTCACACCAATAATTTCTAAAAGGTTGCACACATTAACAAGTATTACTGCAAGCAATGACAATCTCTGTTAAGAGCAGAGAAGTTGTCTCTCCAATACAGCCTTTGGGGTGGGGGTGGTTTTGTTGGTTTGTTTTGTTTTTTGTTAAGCTTTATTTAAAACAATTTACAAGATAACTGGTAGCAGCTAGAAATCAGTCAGAGTTTCTCTATGGCAGAATCTCCTGGAATCACCTGGAACAAGAATCTCCTGGAAAACAGACATCTTTGCCAAAATGTTTCAAGCACTGATTGCAAAGTTTGACACTAAGAATAATTTGCTTCAAATGAAAAAGTATCAGATGCCACAGACTTTTCAACCTGCCTTTGAGACCTGCTGTATCTCCAACAGGAACTGAGTGTACCTGGCTGCATCTGATGGCACATGCTCCCAGTAGTTCCCATACAAGTCTGAAAGATGCACTACAGCAAAGTTTCATTTTGAAATATGAGAAAAATACACAAAGATGAGTAGATTTTCTTCACTGTTGCTTTAGAATGCATGTATGGATTATAATACAATATGCTATACTTGTTTCATTCCAGTAACAGCTGCATGGAAGGGGAATTGCACCTTTAGCTGGTTCATAAGAAGGAATTAAGTGACCATATGAACTGAAATATTCTGTTGTGTGAACTACCTATGAAAATAACTAAAGTACAATTGCCTCTAACGTGCTTTTACATTGGTAAGAATTCTTCATCACAAGAAAATTCACATGTACAAAGTCAATTTTAAAGGGTCCTTTAAAGCAGAATTTTCCCATGACGATGGCTGTCCCTCTCTTGTTTCTATCTGTTGGGTATTTCTGGTACCAGAAGTGAGCCAAGGCCACTGGGCTCATACCTTATTCCTGCAGCTCTAACTTCTACATCTAAGTTCAGCGTGGACTGTTACTGACTCAAAAAGCAACAAGTAAAAAAAGATCCAGCAAGCTCCTCACTTTGGTCAAGCTCTGCAATGATCCCAGCAGGAACGACTGCATATTATCGATTAGCAGAATAGAAAGCATATGAAAGCAGAGGCAAAAGAAACAAGAAAATATGACAGACAAATGTGGGGAGTTAGGGAAGCCCAAATTCAATGTCTAGGTTTTACTTTGATGTGAGGTTGGATATGTCAAGGAGGACTAGATACAGAAAAAAAAGTGTATGACACTACGAACTAATTTTAGTTTCCTGATCCCTGCATGGAACCAGCATCACTGACAGGTATTAAGGACTCATCAAGCTTCACAACCACCAGCATGCTGAGAGAGGAGCTGCCTGATCAGCAAATAGGAAATGCCAATGACAAAGGTGTGTCTGAAATCCTGCCTCTCTTCACAGCTTGCAAACACTGCCCTGGAACTACACAGTTATGTCCTTTATCCCTTTAAAAGAATAAGAGGTATCATCCTTTGCCTTTAAATGATAATAAAAGGAGAAGCTGGTAAGGCTCTAAGAAGCTGTTTTTAATATGGTGCTACAACAATGGGAACACCCATTCTTCACTCAGAAGACCCAGACTCCACTGCCTGCAAGCCTGAAGCCATCTCTCACCACCAGGCAGGCTGACAGGGAAGCTACTCCCACTAGAAAAGGCAGGGAAATGTCAGGTGGGAAAGGAAACAGGTACAACCCAAAACCCAGTGCGTACACAGGCTGGTGGGAGCCTGACCTGAGAGATAACAGTTGGTAAATAAACAGTTCTTGGTTTTGAACCCCATTCTAAGAAGTGGGCTGTAAAGTCATGTTCTTTCCTTCTCTCCCTCTCCAGGCCATGAATATTTAATTCTTTTATGCAAACTGGAAGAGTTGCAATGCAAGGTTAAATTAGCCTAAATAACCTTGAAATCCTTTTGTGAAGTTGAGCCTCTGAGTCAACTCCCAATCTGTAGAGAGGAACTTTCTTACACAAGGAGGACTGTTGTTAGCTGTATTCAAAAGGCTGTGTGATACCATGACAAAATCTCGAGGTTAGAGTTGATTTAACAAAATTTACACCTTTGGTTCACCTTTCTGTGTTAAGATCCTTTTAGTCCAATTATTAAAAGAAAAAAGTAATTAAAAAATTGTTCCTCAATTTTGAATGTAAACTTCTTCCTAGGAAAGGGAACCAGTTACAGTAATCTCAAAATTGTGTTTGAAAACACAGCACATACATATGCTGGGATGTTTTGCTGCTCCCCTACTTCTTTAAGTGCAAACTTAAAGAAAAAGTGGTATTATTTTGCAGTAGGTCAAGCTCCCTACAGACTAGCTACAGGTATATACCAAATCATTCATAGCATAATCATTCATATGTCATAAAGCAACCAAAATATATAAGCTTCTGGAATCTGGCAGAACTACTAAGTTTCACTTTTTAACTCTCAAAGTATTTTATGAACTTCCTTCGACTCATAACCCTACAAATCATTCTCATGGTTGAAGTCAGTGCAGAAAAGTTGTGTCTCTGTGGGCAGCCTATGCAAAAACAGTTTCATGATCTCTCTCCAGAGGAAAGAAAAAAAAAAAAAAAAAGATTATTCTTCAACCTGCCAGCTAATCTTTGAAATCTGGAAACTTTAGATGCTTGCATTTTAAGAGGCAGAAATAAGAAAGAATGTTTGAAAATCATTACTAGCAAAATCTTTACAAGGAAAATGTGTATGGTTATCATTATGAATGCTGTTTTACAATCTGAATTATTTACCCATTTAGAAAAATAAATATCCATCACAACTATGAGATTGGGACTCAGCAATGAAGTAAAGTGATTTCCCAAACACCCAAGAACATACACACTCAGTCAGAAGATGTCAAAATGGCACATGATTCTTCATGTCACAGCATAGCTGTCTACTGCATCTTTCTTACAGGTCAGCCACCACTGACTCTGGTCCTAGGAATGTATTTTTTCCAGATTTTAGCAATGCTAGGAACTTTGATTCAGCCTCAGTATGGATCACTGCCTCCCACTCTTACTAGCCTGTGCCACCTTGCCTCAGGTTTCCTTTGCTGTTTGTAGCTCACAAGTAGGTAGGTAAGTGCTGAATCAGATCCACTCCGAAGGTCCCTGGAAAGTCCTGCTTTCTGTGATCACAAACCAAGTTTACAAACTCACCCTGCCATTTCTAACAGTGTCAAACAAATGACTCAGGTCTAACTGATCTAGTATTTAAAATAAAGTGGCCTAATCTAGGTTATGATTCTCAGAAAGTCGGATGGAACCAAGCTGGCGCCAACAATATTAAGGAAGTTTTAGAACATATCTCTGCTATAAAACAATTGTCAAACTGGAAAAACAAACGAGCGCGCAAAAAAAAAAAAAAGAACATCACAAATCAGACTCATAACTGTTTTTTTCCACTCCCTGATACAGAGTTAGCAATAATCTATAGCTTTCATTCATCATCTGTTTACAACTTCAAGTATCATTGTTACTCTTCAAACGAAGTGGGCCATTAATGGGCTTTTGCTAATCACAGGTGAAAGGTCACTCTCACCGAGCAGTACACTAAGAAATAAACCTAACATATTGACGTGACAGAGAAAGGGATCAGTGTTCAAATACTGACAAGGATGACATTAATAAGTAAAATATTTTAGCTCAAGAAAAGATGTCAGCAGTGCTGGTCACAGCTTCCTTAGAACTACTTAACAGTCTTTTTAGAATAATACAACTAGAAACACAGCAAAGACAATACGTAACCTATGCCCTACCTTGTCGTTTTGAGATTATCTATTAAATTAAAAATAATGCTAATGACACCACTCACTGACAAGCCAAAAGTCCCCAATCCAAAGCGGTAGGATTTAAGTTTCTCCTTCCCATGCACATCCTCTCAAAAATTGTTACAAGCAGGAAAACTTCTCTGTGCACTTTTCTTTCACAACGAATCACTCACCTTCTCGGCAAAGTCGCATTGCTTCTCGGTTTCTTCCGTATTCCTTGAAACTTTCTTCTAATGCTGTTCCTGAAACAAAAAGCCACAAGACCTCAATCCATGCAGAAGCCAGAGAGTCGGTCTAACCGTGGCTACTGACCTGTAGCCCATTCCCCTATGGTAACAGACCAAGCACATCAGGGATATGAACTCCCATCGACGCTGCCGTAAATACAGCTTCGGAGGGACGGAAACCTGCACCCCGTTCCCGGGAGCTGGGCTGCCCCAGCTGCTGTCAGCGCCGGGGGATGCCTCACCTGAAGCAGGAGCTTCCCCCGCCCCAAGCCCAGGCTGAATCGAGGGCAGGAGGTGCCGGCCTCCGGGGACTGGCTCAGACCTCCTCGCACCGTGTCCCGGATTACAGGAACTGGGGCAGGCGCTGCCCGCTCCGCGCCGCTCCCGAGTCACCGGCCGGGGGGCGCCGCCGCCTCGGCAACCACGAACCGGACAACGAAC
>JANHGL010001555.1:3934-46711 GCA_024611195.1 Ceyx melanurus
CGCTCTGTGGCCGGGCACAGGGAAAGCTGACTTTTTAAGAAAAGCACACAGAAACCTTTAAGGAAAAAAAAAGAAGAAACAAACAAAAGCTGATAGAGGAAAAAAAAAAAAAAAAAGAAAAGAAAAAAAAAAAAAAGAAAAAAAAGAAGATATCCTTACTGGTTTTCACAGAATTTTCTTCCAGTTCAACACTCAGAATTAAAAATGTACAAAGGTGGAGGGAACTTGGGGTTTTTTTGAACAAAGAAGAAGATAAACTTTAAGAGTTCAAGGTAAAATTCTTCCTGCTTTGTGTAACCTTTTTAGGCCCTATGGAACAGTACCATTCATCAAATACATGAAACAATATAGTTTAATTTCAAATATAATTCTGAAATTATTTACAGGTTGAGGTTTTTTTCTCCTTTCATAAAGATTTTAAAAAATGAAAGGCTGAATTCACTTTGGGTTTCAAGCTCAGTCATAGTTCAGACAAGAAGGCAAAGAGTTAATGGAGCACTAGCTTCTGGGGTTAGAAGCAGTAAAATAAACAGCAGGAGGCTATGGATATGTGATGTCCACAAATGAGACTCAACGTAGGGCACTTCAGATACTTTATATAGCCTCAGTAGGCCACAGCAAGCAGCACAGGACACATCTCACAGAAAGAATGTACTTCACAGCACTAGTACTTTGGGTGTAGTTCTTTGTGTATTTGTAAAGATACCATTTAAGCTAAAACAGAAACTGGCACCAACATCTACTTAAGGACAAGTGACATGTCCAGTAATTCCAGACGAGTGCACTGCACAGAATGTTTTTCTTAACACCAAAGATGTGTTTTTATCTGTCTTGACTCATAGAGTCATCATACAGCACTTTAGCATGAAGGATGCAAAAAACCAGCACAAAACCACAGATACTTTTTAAGGTAAGCTTTGACAGAAAGCAACTCTAAAGATGTTCTGAAAGATGGAGAGGTTTGTTAGCATTAAGTAGACACCAACAGGGTCACAGCTGCAAAACATAACCAGGAACTGACCGTGACTGGAGACATGGATATGAAGGGAAGGAAATGCACAGCTTCTCTATTTGACAGGTATTTTTTTCCTCCTGAAATTTCTTTGAAGAAAAAAAAAAAAAGGATCTGGACAGGATAGTTAAAAAACTAGCAGAATGGAACAATCAATGCACTGTCCCATTACACCAGGAGGTTGGAGTATGCACCATTCAGTGTTCTGAGGAGATTCTGGATCCTCAAAGCAAACTGCTTTGTTGAACCAATTTTATTTCATGCCCCTGGGGAAATGGCAGTTGATTTGTAGCCCCTGTCACACTAGGGGGGATGAAGAATGGTTGTGTGTACACAGTTTCGGCCTTGAAATACTCCGTGGCATGACTAGAAAGGCAGTGCTGTAAAATCTTAAACATTTTAAGTCCAGAAACTCATTGATG
Organism: Ceyx melanurus; assembly: GCA_024611195.1. NCBI lineage: Eukaryota > Metazoa > Chordata > Aves > Coraciiformes > Alcedinidae > Ceyx > Ceyx melanurus. The sequence continues at coordinate 5,369 of JANHGL010001555.1, forward strand.
GAATATCTCAGATCAGAACAGCATGCTGGGAATTCCTCCATTAGGCATAGACAGGAGCAGGACAAAATATTGGTATGCTATGAAGAGAGCGTTTGGGCAGAGGGAGAGAAGCAGTAATAAAGGGGGTAAAAGAGGGGGATGAAAAGCCTGTGTATAGGAAGACAGAAGAGGACAGACTACAATCAATGTTTGCTGAGGTTTCTTTAGCAAATTCGAAAGAAATATTTCATGAACACAGCTTCTGGATTGGAAAGAACCTCATCTGATCTCCTGTGTAATACAGAATCAGAACACAGCAATAATCAGAATTATTTAGGTTGGAAAAGACCTGTAGGATAATTGAGTGGCACAGTTAACCCAGTGCTGCCAAGCCCACCACTAAACCATGTCCCTAAGCACCACATCTACACATCTTTTAAATACTTCCAGGGATTGACAATGCTTTTGGTGAAGAAATTTTACCTAATATCCAAAATAAACCTCCCCTGCTGCAACTTGAGGCCATTTCCTCTTGTCCTATCACTTGTTACTTAGGAAAAAAGACCAACCCTCACCTCACCAAAACCTCTTCTCAGGTACTTGTAGAGAACAAGCAGCTCTCCCCAGAGCCTCCTTTTCTCCAGGTTAAGCAGCTACTGTTTCCTCAGTCACTCAACTAGTGCTCTAGACTCTTCACCAGGTACACTGCTCCTCTTTGGACTTGCTTCCAGCACCTCAATGTTCTCCTTACAGTGAGGGGCCCAGACACCAAACCCAGTTTTCCAAGTGCAGCCTCACCAGTGCTAAACGTAAGGGGACCGTCACTGTCCTATCCCTTTGGCCACACTACTGCTGACAGAAATCAGGATGCTGGGGAACTTCTTAGCCACCTGGGCACAAGTTGCCTCATACTCAGCCATGTGTCAAAACAGCCCCGGGTCCTTTCTGCCAGGCTGCTTTTCAGCCGCTGTTCCCCAAGCCTGTAGCATTTCATGGGGTTGCTGTGACCAAAGCATGGGACCAGCAACATTCTCTTCTACAGGAAAAGCTGTTCTGCCAAAACCAAAACCTTCTGCAAAGACTCCAGTTACAGACCCAGGAGAGGTCTTTGGAAACCTGCTTTGATTACTGTAAGATCACTTCACATCCTACTTACTGTGCAAGTGTGGCTTACTGTAACTTGTGACAGGAGGTTGCCCCAGCAGTATGCAGATACTGCTCTCAGAGCTTAACACAAGCCAAGAGAGTCATGAGAAGGCTTTTCTCTTGACTACATTGCTCTCTTTCATCATCAGTTCCCAATCATAGAATAGACCCGAGTGCAGGATTTTGATTTACAGCTGTACCCTTTCCAAACCCTTGCCTTTTCCAGTTATTTTCTAGCTAACAATTGGAGAGATAACAGACTAAGACGATAGAACATACTGTGAAATGGATGTTATATTTAGTTGCACTTCACTCCATAGCAAAGTAACTCTAAGAGCAAGGAAAAATTGTCTTCTGCTTGAACTCAGTTTAGTTCTCTAAGATGGTACTCCTGCAGCACTGAGCTCAGCTTACTGACCTTCCCTACACAGCCGAGTGGTTGAGGCTGCTGCTGCAGATGCTTGTTGCAGTTTAAACACCTAACAAAGGTTCAGGGTGCAGCTGCAAGCAATACTGAAACAAAATAATGCAAATCAAAACTGCCATTCTCTGCAGGCACATTAAGAAAATCTGAAAAAATTAGCAGTGCTTTCTAAACATCTGAGCAGGTAACAGCCTGCTGCTGTAGGAAAGTACTTTTACTCAGGCTCTGTCCCATGTCCTAGGGAATTCTGAAAGTACCTTCTACACCTTCCTTGGCTGCTTCTGTTACTTCAGTTCAAGAAAACGACGACCATTTGTCCATTAGTCTGTTACTGAAGGGGACACTTATAGTTATTATCCAAACATACCAATTATACACCTGTGGGTTTTAAGGTATTATTCTGATTTACCAGGAGAAAGTATCACAATTCTTTTCACAGAAGATAGGAAGAAGCAGCAGGGTCACTTTGGAAAAGCATTTCCTCCAAAGATTATATGAACGAATATTCTTAAATATTTTAATTTGTTGGAGTACAAATATTTTTTAAATGTAGTACTTCTTGAAAACTTTGACAGAATAAAATGCTGCAGGAGCTGTGTACATATCAGAACAGCAGCATTATTGCCTGGCACGAGACAACTTAATCATTTTTCTATTCAAAATTCCATGTTGTTTCATACCCTAGCAATTCTAAATTATAATTTTTGATCCAAACAAGTTTATGACAAATAGTAACAAGTTTATGGTCTTGAAGTACTGTAAATTACATTTTTAAACTTCTGATTATAACAAATTAGTTCATTAAAAAAGAAAAAATAAGTCAAGAGCAGCAAAACAAGTGGATGTCAATGAAAAAAATTCCTCAGCTAGAAGGCATTAAATTTAAGAAAAAAAATCTCCTGCATCCTTCCCCAATAAAAGACACTAATTGCATCTATAGTACATGAAGAGTCAAAATACACTAAATGCTAATCATGCAGGGATGCCAATTTGTAAAAATCCACATTATAAGTAAATTCTTAAGTGTTTTGTTTTGGTTTTAATAGATTCCTGGAAAATTCCTCTGGCTTCCTGGTAAACTGTAGATCCAGTTTAGAAAAAGAACACATTTATCACAAAGTACATTCAAGACAATTTGACATTTTCTGAAAAATTAGCTAATTACACCTCTGAAACATGCTAATGGATTTAATTATGCTATTTGCACAACAAAAGCCCTATAAAATATACTAGGTCTGCATAACATCATGAACACATTTAAAGAGCAAAAAACGGTCTTGTACTCAGCACCTTTTATCTTGTAGACTCTTACTGACCAAATACCATTAGTGCCAGCAGAAGTTTCCTTTAGCTGCAGGGCAGGCACACCAGGAGTGCACAACAAGCATTACAAATCAATGTTCAGCTGTTCTTGTTTCTTCTCTGCACTTCAAATATTGAGTGTTTCCTGCTTGTTCCTGGAGTCAAGACTTGTTCTGTACAACTGGAGATATGCATATGTCAGGGGACAGACTACAATAATTTATTATTCTATACCCACCAGAATTTTTTATCAAAAGACCTTTGTCTTCAAAACCAGCTCACATTTGCTGGGAACTTTTTTTTTTACTTCTATCTCTAGCAGCAGAACTCAGACTATTTCCAAAGGTTTATTATGTTCTGTTATTACAACCACAGTAGTGTAATTTTCTAGAACTACATTACAATATTTTATTAAGGGTTTTCTTAAAATGTTTAAAAGTTAGCTTGGACATTTGAATTTTCTTATATAATTATTATAAAATTAGTTATTTTTAAGAGTGAAACGTTGGAATTAAACAGTTTGAGCATCACTACAATGGAAGTTTAAAAAGCCAAATGTGTTATAAGTGGCTGCAAATCGGTACATGACCTATATTTGAATCAGAAATATAGAAATATACACAGTAGTCAAAAAGCTCATGTTTAACCTTACTTTTAGAACGGTACTTCTCAAAAAAATTTCCCACAAACTTCTAACATTTTACTTCATCACATAATACCCCATGCATGGAATAAAGAAATAATGTAAAAGCCAACAATGAGAAAAAACACATTATGTACAAAAACCTTGTTTAAAACCCCACTATTGCTATGCTTAAGGAAACGTTAACACTTCAAAGTTGATTTCAGAGAAATAGGAATTCGACATCCTGAAGATTATTGCAACATAAAGATTTCCAGAAGCGACACAGATAGCATAAATATAAAAGTTTGGTTTAATACAAGATCTAATTTTAAAGGAGGATTTAAGTAACAATTTGTATGCAAATCATTCTAGATAATCACAAAATGTGTAGGTTTCTGAAAAACCGACAATTTTTTTCCAAAGAAAACTACTGAATTTAAGACCAACTTGTGCGATTTGTAGAAGCGAATTTTTGTTGTTTTTCAAAGCCTGCTGAATTATTTTTGACCTGACAATTTTTGCTTAACCAAGAAAATAGTCACTAAGTATTACTGTTGGATACTTCCTACAATCACACTTTCATTTGCATAAAAACAAAATATTTCTTGTATTATACCTTCTGTAAAATATTCTACTCCTCTTATAAGCTCTGGTAAATTCTATTAATTCTGTCTATACTTAGCATAACTCGTTCCACAACAATTAAATAACAAAACTCAAAATTTGACTCCTCCTTTTCAGATCTGTAGCCAGCAAATGACTACATTCTTCATCGTAGCAGAAGGCAGCAGACAGAACCACACAAGGAGAGAAACAGGAAGTTCAAAGCAGAAAAATCCCCAACATTCAATATAAGCACAGGCAACTTCAATGTAATTTGTGCATAAAGATGTTTCCCCTCCAATTGCCTTATATTCTGGGGTTCTGAGTCTTCTCCATAGGGTTAGAAATTGTTTTAATTCAGCATCTTGAGCAGCATAAGCCACTGGAATCTCATTTCCCATTCTGTTTCTTCCTGCACGAACAATAATGACTCATTCACAATAACACAGAAATGAAGCTAGAGCTCGGTGAGAAGTCGGAGAAGCTGGACTTGCACACACTTGTTTGTCAGAGCAGAAGATCGATATACAGATACATCAAGGACTTGGGCTTTTTCCCACATAAACCAGAAATAAGGAACAAGTTCTGAAATATGAACTAATCTCTGTAGGGAGTAACTTCTACGATACCTCTTTAGGTCAGGAGATGCAAAATCTCACAGCTGGCTGTAAGCACTTTTACTGATAACCAGTGAAAATGTTATTTACCAGTTATTTTTAAAGGTAAAATCACTTGCCATAGATAAGCTAACATCACTTGCTGGAAGCACTCCACTGACAGAGATATGAAGAGTTGACAGCCAATACAGCATCCACACCAATATAGCTGCTGTTGGTCTTGCTGTCTACAAAGTCACATCAGGGGACACTCTAATGCTAATCAACTATTTTAACTCCTTACCTTAAAGAATGCTAATTTGCATGGCTTTGACAATAGGTTTTTTTCTAGCCACACCCTATGGGAATTCATTGCTGAATCTGATCTGCACAGGATTAAGCTAATGTTTTATAATTAGAACTGAATATCTATATGCACAACAAATACATTAATAATTAATATCACAAGGATTCAGAACGAGTGAATTAAAACACAAATTAAGTTGTTAAATATTAACAAGTAAAACATTTTAACACTCCTGAACTTTTTAAAATTCCAAACATTTAGTACAAATTAAAGTTAAACATTTTTTATTCTGATTTCAAAGGTCTTTGATGATCACAGATTTCAGCATTTTCTAAGGGATTCAAGCATCTGTCTTCTGTCCAAATCTTGCTAATGAGGTTGAAATTACAGTTGAGAGTAGCACTAGCAGAAAATGCTGCATTATCTGCCACCAACTCTCAGAAGCATAAATGGAAGTTGTTATGGCAAGTGCAAGTGTCATCTTGCACTTGTGTTTGCTATGAAGTTCTCAGAACATGGTTGCCCCTTCTCTCCTCTCCTCCACCTGCCCCAGGTAACGAATGCTGATCCCCAGGGGAGTCAGCTACAACAGTCTGACACAGCAACCACCTTCTCACCTGATGAAGTGTTCACTACAGCTCCACACATCCACATATCAAGGTTACTTTACAAATCCAGAGGGGTCATTTTTTCACCCTCACAGTGAACAGGACAACCAAAGAGTGCACCACAAATGCCATCTCTTCCTACAGGATCCATGGTTTTGGAAATAATTCTTTTTTTTTTTTTAATCTAATGCCTTCTCTTCCGTGTGTGTCCTGAAGTAACTGTTTGGCCTTTTTTAGTTTCTTAACTTAAAACTGAAAAAAAACTAGGATATAGACAATTGTTGGCAGTAACTTAAGAAAAAATGTTTCAAGTTTTTGGGTTTTTTTGCCTTCACATTATTGCTTATGACTTTTGTACCTGGAATTAGGGTGAGACATTTACGATTTACTACATTTATGCTACTATATGTAGTAGCAAGGAATAATAATTAATAAAATAATACAAAATTATTAAAATAATTACATGTATCATGCAAATCTATAATGGCAAAGCAATGAAACACCAATGAAAACATTATACTAAATTAGATAAGTCGGAATATGAAAACAGATTAGTGTTGATTTCTTAGAGTTATTTTCCTCTTAATAAAAAATATTTTTTGTTGGTTTACCATAAAAATTATTCATGTTCAGCTCTGTAATTTCTTGCTGTTAACACTTCAACCCTAACCTTCTGTTAAATATACTGCTTAAGAAAACCCCATCTCTCATGCCTCTAGTCCCAGGTCACATAATTTTGAATAGTTTGAAAATTCATTTTGATCTTCCCAAAACCAAGAAATAATTGTTCACTATTTGTTTCATTTTAGTGTTGTCTCACATTTTCTTAATTGTGCTCATCAGATTACATTAGCAGTATATAATAAGCTAATAAATATAGAAATCCCCCCAAATCCCTTCGAAATAGCTAATTTTGAACTATTAAAAATATTTGAAATTAAGCCTTCTAAGATTGACTTTAAGTGAGAAGGTGACAGCATCTGCATTTGAGCTGTATCAAAGTCTTCACAAAGTATAAATCAGCACAGATTTCTTTGCTCCTCATTAGGAAATTTAAGTGCAGCAAGACCATTTAATTCTTGTTTACCATAAGTAAAATCTTTTATTCAATCTATTTTAGAAAAAAAAAAAGCCAATGCAGCTCTGCAGCAAATCACTGATATCTCTCTATGCGACTGAATCATCAGTGTAAGTCTGCTTTGGAAAAGGATACTGAGTTTCTCAGTAAAAATATTTATAGAAGAGGTAAGAAAGATCAATACTGTTGTAGAAGTCACAGGTGAGATATGGTCCAAACGTCACATCTGGACGTCAGAAATATTATTTGGGTCCCCTGGGCTCAAAAATGTGGCTTCCAGTGTAAGTGTACTTTCCAGTACAGAGAAAAGCAATTGCCACGAGCACAGAACTGAATTACCTACTTCACAAATCATATCAGAGTAATATGGTTTTTAGAGTCAAGCAAAACTAAGACTGATGTTGCAATAGATAATTTTCTATAAAAAGAAGTGGGGAGAATTGTAAACACGAGGAAGCAAGAACAGCTAGCAAAAGTAAATGCCACTGTCCATATTACTCCAAAGCATAAGGAAACAGCTGGTGAAATACCAAGACTGAAAATTAAAGGAGTATCTAATACCAGACATATAAAATACTGGAACAGCTTCCTCATGTTAGAGTTGTTTAAAGAAAAGCTGTTTCCGTTTCTGAATATGTTTACATAAACATATTTATAAGGTTTTGGGGTTTTTTACCTTTTTTTTCTTATTTTTTTGGGGGGTATTTGAGTCCTTTTCAACTCTATAATTTACTATAAATTAACACAAACTTACAGCAATGCACAGCACAATACAGTTTTCTTGAATTTCTATTAGTCAGAATTAGGCAGCAATTTATTCATTATGCTATTTCCTCTAACTATATTTCTAGAAACACCAGCTGTTAGTCTTACAAAGAGTCCTTGCAATCACAAAGTGGGTTTGAACATAATAGCTATATGGTGTATTTCTGCTCAAAGGGAAGGCAAACATTTTTGAATTGTATTTGCAGCTGATACAGTTGCATTTACTAGGATGGAAGCTGGTACCCAACAGAGTCATAGAAAACGTTCTGGCTCCTCTATCCTGAATTTTACTTTCCTGCTCTACCCTATACAGGCTTTTCAACCTCTTTCAGAAATTGCCCACCCTCTCCTATAAGATGATGCTCCCACTGCCTTCCCTTACATTGTTCTCCCTCTGTTGTTAGTTTTGGTTACAACCAGACAATATTTACTCAAACATTTATGGCAATAAATACAGAAACTGTGCATTTCAAGAAAACAGCCACACAAGCTGCAAATGCAAATTACCCATATTCATTTAAAAATATGAACAAGTAGTGTGTAGCAATGAAAGGGCTGTGGTATTTGTCCTCATTACCACAGTAATCTAAGTTTCAATCATGTAAATCATTGGGAAGCATACTCTTGACTAGGCAATCAGGGTAGAAAGCATAGTAAACAAAAACACCTACTGAGAACTGAGCAGCAGATGTTCTGGTGAAAGAGAGATAAAATGCAGCTTATCTGGAAACTGCCTAAAATCTGACTGATAAAGAAATTTTTTTAAAAAAACAACCCAAACCAAAAAAACCCAAGTTATTTGCTGGAAGTTTTGCTGTGTTATACTGTTTTCTACTTTACTCGCCCTTCAACACCAGTCTAAGAAGACGCGAAGGTAGAGCTGTGCCAATCAGTTAGTGGTGCAGTAACGCTGCTGTGAAGAAGCAAGCAAGGAGGACACTGGTAATTAGCCTGGACTATGCTGTCATTACTGGAGTGTTCTTTCACAGCAACGTGCACTCCCACAGGTTCTGGTAGGTGGCCATCAAACGTGTTGCAGGTCAACTTTTATTCAGGACAAAACAGTGTACTACTAACATTCACAACAGCAGCTCATTTATTGAACATTTGTGATCCGGACTGCTGTCACTGATGGCATTTTGAGAGATATGGACAGTATTTATTTCTTTATAGGGAGCATCTTTATTGTGAAACAGACAAGTTGTGCTGGTTTGAATTGGACTGGAGTGAAGTTGGTGTGGGGCTGTGTTTTGGATTTGTCACTCAACTTTGTCTTGCTCAGCTCTCTAAGCTGAAATGTCAGTTCCGTTCAGCCTCTTCCCACAGGCAAGGCTATCCCACCTTCTGGCTGTCCGTTCCTGTGATGTCCTTTTTCCAGTTCTGCTATGCTTTCTTGAACTGTGCAGCTAAAATGGCACAGATAACACATATGCATATGTCGTATCACAAAGATGGCTTTGCTTTCCATTCCTTACCCATCAATTCTAATATTCCAGCTGCCTTTCCATTGCCACTAGGTAATAAATTGGTATTTTCTAACAGTTATTATTTTCTGAATGCTAATAAGCAGCTTGGAACCCATTGTTGTGCAAATACTAACAAGGACAGTACAACTACCAAGCATTAATGTGAGGAGCATAGGACTGAACCCAGGGCCTAATTCACAGCACAGATCTAGCACTTAGTTTTCCAGCTGTAGAAATGTTAATTCGTCCCAGCTGTAAACTTGTGTGTGATGTCCGAGAGCTTCTAGAGCTCTAAACCTCTACTATTTCTTGCGGTGGGAAAATGACAACATAGCAAATTGCTAAAGAAGGCAGCACTTTGAAGGGAAGTCTTTTGTAAATAATTGTCTCTTTTCATGGTTTCCACTTATGTTTTTGACTATTTCCTTCTGATAAACTGGGCTAAATAATAACAATATGAACTATATGGAAATGTGGAAATCGAGGAGTCATGATTATATACTTTCAGAAAACCTATAATTATCAGACAATGAAAGAACAATTATGTTGATCTTTGTCAGTAGCCTAATACAACTGAACTCTCAGTGCATGTCTGAATCAGAGGCTGCTGGGAAACAGAATCTTTCCCGTATTAGTAGTAAGAAGGCCTCTGGTTCATAAGACAATTATGCTGAGCTTATTTTTACCATGGCCTACAAAGGAGGTAATCCCTCTTATTAACAGCTCAAATAGCAAATGCAGTAGACAGGTTTAATGGAGTTATTCTTTAATCTCCTCACTGTCACCACAAGTGCCACCTGACATTAATCCCCTGGCACTAGTAATAAGATTAAATGAGAAATTTTACCTTTGGCATTGTATGGTAGACTAAAGCACAGGAAGAAATCTCATCAGTCATTTAAAAAAGATTTAGTGTCAGTTGTAGAGCAACATAGCAGATATTCTCTATGGGAAAATAGCTACTGATAGTATTTATTTATTTTTTTTGTACAGTGATGAAGAAAAGTATTCTCTCAACCATGTAATCTAGGAATGGGTATTTTAATTTGCTTGGTGCTTCCAACTCTTAAGTGGATAAAAAATAAATAGTATAAACAAAAATAATAATAGCTTTAAAAGAATGTTAGAAAAATAGGAACCTATTACTATAAAAGTTAAAAAGGAGAGCCTATTACTATTTAATTGGGAATTAATACATTAATTACGTTGAAAATAATTTACCAAAGGTAAATATCACAATCGTTTGACTTGACAGACATTTCTTGGCCTGGACATCAAGTCAAATAAAATGCTGATCAAGTCTACTCTGGTTTTGTGTTGATGACTCAGATTTGGAAGCGACTAAAGGAGAAGAATCATGAGATTATTGCAGACAGTGCAAATGACTTCAAGGAAAGGAGCGTTAGAAACAGAACTAAACCAAACCTCGAAGGCAAAAATTAGACTAGGAATATTACTTTATTAATCCCAAGTTATTTTCAAAATTTTACCCTAGTGGTATTTTAAGATCCAAAAGTGTATGTTTCAGGCAAAATATGAGAAGGAAATAATCTTATTTTTAAAGTGACCTATTACCTTTTTCCAGAAACTTGTGTTCTGCTCAGTTAACAGTTTCTTTAGGAAACTGTTTTCTCTAATTCTGGAACAGGAGCAGGTGTTTCAGGCAATGCCATTTTTTACAGCAGTCGGCAGGCAGCCCAGAGGCTACGGAGACTCATTTTAATTACTTGGCACCTCAATCCAATTAAAACATACCATAAAGGTTAGCTGTCAGAATGAAAATTTGGTGCAACTTATCTGAACCACTACCCACAGCCGACACACACCACAGAAACCTTTCCAGACATTTGAGATGTTTTACTTACATCTGAGATTACATTATAATTTTATTAATGATTTTAATATTTTTCAAGTATTTGTTTTCCAAGACGTTCAGGACGTCATTCTCTGCCAAACAAAGCATGCTACAATACTGTTGCTTTGTCTATATTGCACAAAGTTGTGGGTCTAATAATTTCCCTATGAGCTTGGGGACAGCAGCAGGGAGGCAAATGGGTTTCTCCCAGAACCCTCAACTTTTGATTTCCCATGTTATTTATTGTATGCTACTAATCTGAATTAAAATCCAGTTGGGGTGAAAAGCCTGTTCTTCACATGCTTGTCTGTAGGACATAACTGCTTACATTGCACAGTCTGAGTGCAGGGATCTGCATTTGCTTTGCATGACAATATTACAAATGAAAGCAAGGCACGGAACTTTTCGTGGATCTTTTCCAGTATCCCTAGTCCTTCCAGGAAAGGAAAAGTTCTTGTATGAGCTAGGAGCAAAATAGGAAACTAAAAGATCTAATTTTTAAAGCTTCAAGTTCTTGTTTACACAAGGACTCTGCTTACATCTGAAATAATTGCACAAGCTGATTTAAGTCTCAGCATTTATCCTTTTACCAAGTGCAATGGAGGCTGCCTCTGTTTAGGTTCCACAGATAGTTTCACAGCCGCCCACTCTTATCAATTCTGCACTCTGATAAATTATGAGCTCACAAATGTTATCTAAAAATACGGCACAATGGAACATCAAGCAGAAACTCTGCCTTTGAGCACTGCTACTGTGTTATGACAGAAATCCTACATGATTATATTTTTTCTAAATGCTTCAAAATACATGTGGTTTATGGTCATATTCTTAGCAATAAGGCCAAAACACACAAAACTAGACCCAGTTTGCTGTATTCTCCCTGCTGGTCAGAAGGTTATACCTTCACAGTTCACCTTCAGGATTAGCAATTATTATTCATCAATTAAATGACAGTCTGTGTACAAGAATATCAACTGCAAATTTGTTATTGGCATCCATGAGATGAATATTTCTCCCACCCACTGTGCAGAAAATAATTCATTCAACCCCTATAATTTTCTCCTCCTCTTTTGTTCTTCAAAAGAACCTCAAAAATCTCTTTTAGAATGAAGACAGTCAGAATTGTTGTTCTCCTGGTTTAAATAATCTCTAAACTACAGTCATAGATCACATTCATTACACTGCAAGTCACTCTGATCTTTTTTGCTTCATAAAGCTGAATTCTAATATATGGAAATGCATAGTGAGTTATCTAATAAATAATTTCTAAAAGTATTAAAATGCTAAAAATATCTCCCAATCCCTTTATTATTGCTATAAACTTTCCACTAAAATATAAAAAAAAAAAAAAATTCAAATGAGAAAGATACACAGAGATACAGAAGAATTCTCTAGAATATGAATTTGAAAACCAGGTTTGAAAAAACCTGGTGCATTATTGGAAAAAATTAATATAACAGGAATTTATAATAAATGGATAACCATATATTTGGACAACATGTAGAATATTATGCACAGCTTGAATTTTGTAGAGGCAAAGATTTACAAAGCTCGACAGCAGAGTGACAGAGAAATACATGCCAAAAAAATTAAGAATTAAGATCAAAACCAGAAGGCTTGGATTTCTAAAAATAACAACAAAAAAAAATACCAATCCAAAAATAAAAACCCGAAAACAAACCAACAGCAACAACAAAAATCCTCCATGCTTTCTAAAGGCCATAATCAGAAAAACTGCTATACAGAATAAAAGAAAAGCACCTTGCCTGTGGCAGACTACAGCAAAACAATTTTATAGGTTTCAGCTCTCTAAACCAAGCTACAAGCATACTTAAGTATGTTTAATTATTATCATAATAGGTTCTTTAATAGCTCCACAACGTAAAAACACCTTTGGTTGCCTGTAGGAAACGCCCCACTCCACAGTATTTTGAAGATCAGGAGCCAAGCAAATGCCAGAAAATGACCCAGGGAAAGAAAAAAAACCCACCACAAAATTTTGTTCTTTGACATTGTATCAAAATATTTTTCTTATGACAGATATCAGAAAAGACTGAAGAAGCTACATACATAGCAACAGTAATTACTCCCTGCTACCTGAAGTCTTGCTGTTGCTTTTGGAGTGAAACTGATCTGTCCATACATATGTTAGTGCTCGGATTACCTTGATGCTCTCAAGCTCTTGCCCACATGTTGTTACATGCTAAAATTATTGACCACTTGCTAGCAAGACATAGCTCAGATTGATCTCACCAGAGACCCTAGTGGAAAAATGCACCATTACTCATTTAGCTAGTTAGATGCCATATTAGGACACAGAGCATTGTGAAGGTTGACTTCTACCCCAGCTACAGCTCAGCATTCCGTTCGGCACGGAGTAAGGAGTTTTCAGAAGAGTGAAATGGCCCAACACCAGATGGGAAGGTGCTGAGCACAGAGGAGTGTTGTGGCTGCTGCTGGACAGGGCTCACACAGCACCAAGGTGGTCTGTCAACATGCTCCCTGCAGCAGGATGGGCTGGGCAAGATCTGGGGAGCACTGGGACAGCCGATCCAACCTGACCACAGGGGCATTGCATACCATTGCCCTGGGGGGGAGGGGGCCTGGATGTGACAGAGCAGCTCAGAGGGCTCCACACCACCCCAGCAGTACAAGCCACACGGGCTCTCGAGTATACTTCTGGGCATGAAAGTCAAGAAGCCAAAAGTAAGGCAGTAGAAGCAATAAATGAAAATTACCAGTGTGAATGACCAGTGCCCATGCTACCAAATCCCAGCAAGGCAAGCAGGGCAGCCCCACTGTGCTGCCTGGAACAGCTCTCCCTCCTGCTGCCAGCTGCATGGCCTTGGCCCTGAGGAGCCCCCAAAACAGGAACATTTCTTGAGCAGGTCCTGACTCTGGCGAGGTACTTTGCTCTCCCCTTCTAGAAGTTGTGTCTTCTAGTTCGAATATGACATCAACAAACTATGTGCTTTGCAGGTAACTAAATAAATGTCTATTAGTCCAACATGAAACATCAGGAGGAAATACAAATCCTGCCACTGGTCTTCTGTGTCCTTATTACAATTTCTTGTGGGAAGGATATGGAATGTCAATTTAGAAGCAGTGTTCTTGAATGTGTCATTAATTCAAGCATGCTATTACTAGAGGTTTAACCTTTAGCTCTACTGTCAATACCATCATGCTTCATTACAAACGGATCTTTTTAAACTAAATGCAGTTTCAGATCTCCAGTCTGCACCATTTCTTGCACAAAAAAAAGAAAAGAAAAAGAAAAAAACAAAATTATGAAAACACATTATAGCTCCAGTTATTACATTTTTAATTTGGATGTTATGAACCTATGGCAGACACTACGTAGATACGCTGCAAGTCAGAGTTGAGAACTTGCTGTTGTAGAATCACAGGTCTCATGTCTGATATATTCCTATATATATCACCGTCTCATTCACTGAAGTTATATTTACTAAGTACTCTCCAGGTTTTGGAAGTCTACTATTTGGATGTTAGAGATACATATTGCACTAGCTAAAACTTCAGGGTTTTTAAAAGATAAGCGTAACTGAAACTGTGCTTCTGTCAAGTGTCTGAAATGGAGGCATAGATAGCAGGGTCCTGAATATCTACACATCAGTAGTCTCATGTGAAACAATTACTCTATGTAGACAGGTACAGATGAAAAGATTTACAGTATTATTACAACTGCTTTTGTGCATTGGTTTATTATTCATTATTGCAACATACTCAATTTTTACATGATCTCCTTGCTTTCAAAAAAACTCTCCCACAGTAGGTATTAGTCTCAAATCAAAGGTTAACTAGTTTGGAAAGTTACCGTGAAATGCTATTTAGTTATTTCTCAAAAGAAAGACACTTGATGGACTTAAAGAAAGAAGACATTTGCACATCATTTCTGCACGCTTAGGACACTGCAATGATGTGTTCCAATCTGTCTTGGCAAACCCATGGGACAAAAAGCAGGTACAAAAAGAGACAGGTAGATATGTACCAGAGAAAACTAACACTCATTACTGAGGTTGGGATGGAAGTCTCAGCTGGTGTCTTCAGTTTTAGGTAGCTGAGAATCTGGCCTGTAGTGCTCACTGCTGGGAGCAGTCACACTGATTTCTATTATTCCACAGAAATCAATTGGACTACTCCCAGCAGTAAGTGCTGCTCTTAGCTGCAAGCACTTACAGGCTCAGTCCTTAAGAGTCTATGTTTCTGTATTATTTTTGTGCCAATGTCCTCATCTATACTTCAAGCTTGAAAGGTATGTCTCTAGATAAACAACAAAAGCAGAAATGTACAGAATTCACACTCGTGCTGTACCATCCACCTGAATGGATTGTCATTCCCCTGAAAGACTATTTATCATCTCAACATGATGTCAACTTCAAACCCTTAAATAATCACAGCAGTTATTTCAATTGCACAACCATGACCAGTGCTATCCCAGGGTGCTAGAGTACATTAGGAAAATAAGATGGTGGTTTAGAACTCATTCATTCATATTGATCACAGCCTAGAAGAAATTACATCACTTTTTTTTCTAATGCAAGTACTGCTAAGAAATTAAGCCAGAGTTTTCAAAAGCTGAGAAGTGCTTGACTTATGGATATGAAAATGAAACTAGCCCACAGAAGGAATGAAATGTTAGCCTTCACTATAATCAAATACTTTCAAGACTACCTCATTGCCTGGTGCTATTAAACCACATCACTGCTACTTGTTCCTTCAACAACTACACTGAAATTACCATGAGTATGCCAGCTTGAGATAGGCTCACAAATGCATTCTGGATATATATGCAGCCTGTTATCATAAAGTCACAGGTTAGCTGAGGTTGAAAAGAAACTTAGAGGATTTATAGTCTATACTATTGCATCAAGTTGAGTCAGACCATGTTGCTTAGGGCTTCATCTAGCTGGGCTTGGAAAACTATTTAATGAGCTTAGGTAACACTGCAGCAAGCTAGTGAGCAAGTGACTAGCTAGTGGCTACAGCAAACAAGACAGACTTCAGGTCAATTACTATTTTCATTGATGTCTTGACAACGTATCAGCACTTTCTCATTTTGCAGTTATTAAAAAATGAGAAGAGGAATTGCTCTGATTCACTAAACTAGCCACATCTAGAAGCGTGCCTTAATTTCCCGTCTTTTGACACTAGATAAGCACAAAGGCAAGCAGGTCATTTGATCTTTATCCCTAATTTTAACTGCTTTGTTTCCGATTGCTCAGCTTTGGTATCTTCCCCTCGCTCAGGATCTTATGAAATAGTTTTCCATAATGAAATTACTCAAGTTTTACTAAAGCATAAAACTCTAATAAGAATTCGAGAGATCTAGAATGAAGCAGCGTACCAATTTAAAGCTAAAGTTCAGGAAAATGCATTCCTATTTTCCCTTACTTAAATTTCAGGATCAGATATAAATTTTGGATAACAAAACTCCCTGCTACAAATAAATCAATGCATAGACAGAAGGTTTAGCAAGTGAATCAAAATAAGAACCTTCCTCATGACTCAGTCAGAAAGAGCTGTGATAAACTTGTCTAGTGTGGGCCATTTCTTGCAGTTCTTACATCCACACACTGTCAGGATAGATTGAGAGCTCTGGTTTAGGAAGGGGAACAAGAAAAAGATAAATGAGAGAACTGTGCAGATGAAATGCAGTGGTACAGAAGACGGGCAGAGACAGCATGCACAAGGGGAGATATATTCAAAGAAACCGACAGAGTTATGCAGCTAAACAAGCTGCAATGGATACAAGCAAAATGTTTTACTATGTGATTTATGTCACACTTTTTACATTTATAGTCAAAATAAGCTTATTGCTAATCCGAGACCACAGGCAACCATAAATTAAGCTGTCTTCCAGTTTTAAATCACCAACTTGCACACTACAGTAGGATTTGCATCATCATTTCTATCATTCCACATTAAAAGCAGCAGTTCCATGCCTTTTTGTGATTTCATACAACTCTATCTGCTCAATCAAGAGCTATTTATACTTTACATTGTTCCCCTAAATGCTATTTTTAAACAGCAAAATTATTTTTTCATGGTATATCCTTGAATTTAGATTAGCCTGAACACCATGAAACATCTAATTCAGTGGTTTAAAGCAAAATAACTCTTCATCACTAGTAAAAGTGAAAGGAAAAAAATAGTAACAGCTGACAGCATATGTATATACTCATGGATTAATATATCTGCACTATGTTTGTATATACATGTATATATATTATTTATGTATGTTTCTAGAAAAAAAATAAAATGGTGACACTAACAAACATGTACTGCAATGAATGCAACGTCAGAATACTGAAGTATCTTCTTGTTCAGAAACTGTCTTGTGAAATGGAATACTCTTTGTGGAAGCAACTATGATGGATACAGGCTGTTGCCTAGTTAATCATCTAGAAAGGCACATTAGTGGATACAAGAATATATAAATACCACCATCTTAAAATTTCAACTACTAAAACTGGCAGAGAAAACAGAGCAGAAGGAACTAAAAGCTCTCAACAAACACCTGTGAAGAGGATTAGGGGTGCAAGCAGCACGTGTCCTGCATCTGCTTTTCTAAGTAACAGACAGTACACACCATGACTTTCCCAGCTCCATATTACAAGGATTTGCACGTTAGAAATATCCTAAAAACTGGCATTATGCAAAAATCCTGGTTATCTTGTGTTGTCTTTCAAAACTAGATAGATGGCATAATTGTTTGCTCCATTCTAATTAGAACATTATTCTTGATTGTGTCCACAAGCTACAACATTTATCAGTACCAGACATCCATAGTTTTGCAAATTGTAATTATATTCTCATGCAAAATTACTGTAAGTCTGCTATATGATAAATATTTTTTGCTCTGATTAAGTTTCACTGTTTATTTACTGTGGTTTTCCAAGCAATTAACATACACGAAATAGTTGTAAAAGGAAAAACAAATTATATTACCAAAGCAATGTGGGATAAAATGAAAATGTTACTACCTGCTTTACAGCGATTAAGATTTAGAGTTCACTTGAAGCAATGCAAAAATCTTAACTGATCATGTAAAAACTGATTATCAGGAAAACCAGGATTAATTTACTTCAAATAGAGATTAAACAGACACAAATATGAATTAACTCTATAGATCAAAAGTTCAAACAAATTCTAGTTAGTTCCAACATGTGGCTTATTTTCAAAAAGAAATATTGCTGTATGCTAAACATTATAAGCTTAGCAGATGGCCACTTAATAGATGTCTATATTAGAGGAACCACTCTGCCATCTTTTATATCATAAAAAAAAGAACGTGTGTTTCATTTGGATTCCAATCCATTTTAATTCATTTTTTACCAGACAATACAGGCAACTAATGATTACTCAATTAACCTCAAAGCACCACAGTAACCAGTGGATCTCTAAGAAGTGTAATGACATAAATGCATTCTGAACCGACTGCGTAACACGGATGAAACAAACTGCATTAAAATAAAATGAAAGAACAGCAAATTCCCAAAGCCTCGCATCTTCCCAGCTTCCTTTAACAATCATTAGTGAAGAAATAGGAAGCACAAATAGTGCAATTTTATGCTAGCGTCCACCTAGTATCAAAGAATGCAGTGTCTTAAGACAGACTTTTTTTCCTGTCTATATCATCTGTAATGAAGACTTCAGATGCATCTAGATATATGTAATCTATGAAACTAAAGTAATTACATTAGCAAAATGTCCACTAAAGAGATTAACAGTAAGTGTAAAAGACTTCAGGATCAGAATCTCAGCCATAAGGAGTGTGTATCTACACTACACTTGTTGAGCAGGTAGGAAAAGATCCTGTGCCATAATTCAATCCCCTCCAGCCTAGACAGCCAAACACCATAAAGAAGCCATTTCTACCATTTCTCAGTAGAAAGAGAGAAACTGCAGTATCAGGTAAAGACTGACAGGGGCTCAACTCCAATTTGATTTATACAACTGTGTCGTGTTACACAAACAGAAGTGTTGAACTAGAGACATGGGATCTGGCCACCCACACCAAGCTACAGCCCAGCTTTTTAATATTCATGCTTTGGAACAGCGAGCAGCACACTGACCAGCACACCACACCCTCAGCCTTTGCTGCATCCAGGAGCTATGTGAACACCAACTGCCAAGCACACCCGATGCAGTCCTTTCAGCACGGGAAACCCCTTCCTGCCACTAGGCTGTGAGCCGAGCACCATCTCTGCTGGTCTCAGAGCAAGGTAAACTGTGTCTTTGCAACCTGCTCTCTGATACTCATGCACCTACGTGTAACTCCCAAGTAACTCACTGCTGCTTTCTCCTCCTGTGCACATCAGAGGTGCCCTGCTCATCCTCACTGCCCTTCTGCCACACACATTGCAATGGGCTGCTCCTGCTCCAAGGGGTCTGTCCTTTAACTATCCAGCTCTCCTGGACCCCTGAAGCCCTGTTCACCAGGAGGCCCCCCTAAGAAGATCCCCAAATGAGAGAAAAAATGTCCTGCAACACGATTCTGCCATTTGCCTTCCACTCCCATTGCCCAGCTAGCACCCTGTCACAGGTGAGTGTGGCTGCTGAGTGGCGTTTACAGCCAAAAGATCTGGCTAACCTCATCTCTTAGATTACAAGAAACATGGAAGAAAGAAAATAATTCCTTTTCATTTGCTTTTTCCACTCTAAGAATCTCAGACATAATTCAATCTAGAAGTGTGATTTATGGGTTTTATATCTGATATTTCTTCCCAGAACTACAAAACACTAAGCAATAGAAAACACTTAGAAAAAAATGTCTTCACAAATCAATTCAAATCCTGGACGCTACTATACGGGACTTGCATTTTTCACTAAGTTTGCTAAAGGGGTGCTTCTATCAGTGAGTAAATAGCAATTCCGCTTTGCATTACTAATGAGATTCTTGGTCAAATATCAGATTTCTTGTGGAAGTTGCTAATTTTTGTTAAAAATTTTATTGTGTAAACGAATATCAGGACTTTGCATTCTAGCTATCATACAAATAACTTAAAAACATCAATTACTAGTTCAGAAATAAGAGGAATTTAGAAAAGTATAAAATATAATTATCCATAACTAGCAAGAGTGCGATACCCACTTCACAGTAGCAGGTTTTAAGACAACACTCCATAAAATATGCACTGACATGCACACAGGATAGAAGGAAGATGAGACTACATCACAAAAGCTATCCAAGAGGAACTTTCTTAAAATCTTATTTCTATCTCAGCTAAATACACCTCATCCTGGAATTAGAGATTGCTACAAGGCAAATAATAATTTTAACTAACTATATAAAAAGCTAAGACGGCAGTGACAAACCACCAAATGCCTCAGTAATGCATAACCAAAACACAAGGCAGTTTACATATTAATGCTAGATTATTTTTCTAAATATAGAAACATGGGACATTTGTCAACTTCCTATGTCATTTAAAACAATTAACATATGGAAACAATATTTGTCTTAGTCTTTTTAAATTCTCTCCTCAGACCGACCCCGCCCATGCCTCACTGGCCAAGAGCCTCCGTGTGTGGCCGTGGAGGCTGCGGCACCTGCATCACCCTGCACCACGTGTTCTGAACTGAAATCGACATCTTTACGGGGCACATTCACAACAGAGATGATCTAGAAATACAAACATTTACAAGAACATACAAAGAAAATGGAAAGAGATCATTTGGGGAAGAGGGTTGGGGGGAAGGCTCATCCCGTTTTTCAACGCTAAAGAGGTTCAGATTTTGTGATAAAACACAATCACAAATAAATCGCTCAGACCATTTCCCGCATGGCATTCAATAAAGTACACATGGACACATTTCCTGAAACGACATCTCAGCCAGAGCAGGGTGCTCAGAGCTCCTCAAGCCCCCCGAATGTTTGCAGGGATGGGGCTCCTCCACCCCCCGGGCCCCCTGTGCCAGTGCCCACCCTCTGCTGGGAAAGAGCTGCTGCCGTAGTTCTACCTGAAATCCCTTCCTCATTTAAAGCCACTGCCCTTGTCCGGCAGCCCCTTCCAGGCTCTGGCACCTCACTGGGAAAAAGTTTTTCCTCGTGTTTCCCCTAAACCTCTCGTGCTCCAAAAGTGCCTCCCTTTCTTCCTACGCAGACACTTTAGAAATACACCGTCCTAAAGCTTTTAATTTCTGTTTCCCCTGAAGCAAAGGAGGCTTTCTTAGAAGAAAAACAAGAGTTCCTTAACAGTCAGTGAAAGCGCCAGGCCCCAGTCAATGCAGGCATCGTGAGGCTGCCCGGGGAAGGGAACTCACCAGCGGTGCCCAGCCCTGCTCCGGGGCAGCAGCTCGGCCAAGGCCTGCAGGCGAAACAGGTGAGAGCGCGTTAGGGCGAGTGACCCCAGCCGGGAACACTGATAAACGGGGTGCCGGATCTGCCTCGGACAGCTGCTGTGGCAACAGGACGGGGAGCTTGGGAACTTCTCTCTCACACCCACACGCGCACAGCCCCACAGGGCACTGAGGCGCGAGCAGCTCGGCAGCACCTGCACTGCGCTCGTGTCCCGAAAAAGCGCGGGAACGGGATGGCGCCGCTGGGGGGGGGGGGGGTACCTGAGCCACAAGGGTGTCAGTACCTGCGAGCCGCCAGTTCGGCGTGCACACGGGCGTGCACCCAGCGCTGTCAGTCTGCGTTCCACGGGTTTTTGCCCTGTAGTAAATTTCCAGCGCGGTGTTTCTCGCCAGCGCCCGGGAGCAGAACGGGGAGCAGCCGGACCGGGAGGCGCAGCCCAGTTAACGGTGCCGGGTCCCGGCAGCTGCGGCCACTCAGCGCAATCAGGGCCCGTTACTGCCTCGGGCCCGAGGCTGCAGCTCAGGGAGCACAGAAGGGGCAGAGAGTTTCTCCTACTGCTGAGCAGCAGTAACGTTTGACATGTCTATTTGGGATTAAAAACAAAAAGGAAAGAATTAGACCGTGATGGGAGAACCACTGAATGACAGTTACCTGTTCTCCATCAAGAGAGCTGGAACTTGTCAATTTGTCTTATTTTAATCAGGATCAAGTACATCTGACAAACTGTTTCAAATCATTGCTACTCAGGGGGTTGATGACAATCCTCAGATACATCTGTTCTTTAGTTCATTAGTAAGCTTCCAAAAAAAGTAAAGTAGATCCTCTTGCTTAATAAGTTCCTCTATCAAGATACTCATATGCAGAACTGTCCCCTTCATTCCTCACTTTGATCATATTTTCCTGGACATAAGAACTGCAAAAAGTGGAACGCATCCCCGACCCTGCTTGTGTCAAAGGTGTTAAAAATACCTTCATGACACATAAATAAATAAATAAGATACATTCAAGCAATGAAGATACAGATCGTCTAACAGTCTGTCCTCCCTGTGGAGGAAGCCTAAGCAGCTTTCTAGACAGACATAAGCTTCTGTGTTTTCTCTAAAATGTATTTTCTTTTTTCCCCCTTGATCTTCATTCTTCATGCCTGTTCTGAAGTCCCAGATTACTCTGACTAAATTCACAATCATTTTCCTTTACCCTTTTGTCAGTTCTATTTTTCTGGCACAATTCAATGTATGCCCAACTGCAATGCATAGAGATTTGTGCACTGATTCTGCATCTTCCCACAATACCTGTCTTATGGAGTAAAGGCTGAAACAGGAGGCAGGAGGCTTTGTGTCTCAGTTGCTGTTTGTGAACCTGAGAAATGCTGCTGTTTATCGTTCAGATGGAATTAAGGAAACAAACCATGTGGACAGAGTCTTTTCTGCCAAAGTTTTACTTGCACTTACTGTATTTGTGCTCAGAATGAGAATCTAGGAAACACGCACATAGCCTTTCTTTGCTTATTAGACTACCTGCTTCAAAATATTATTTCATCTGCTAATACTGCCTATAATCTCTCATTCCTGACACCACATTTTTTTGCTGTGAATTTTCAAAAGTGATTACCATAGACAGAAACCAGCCTGGTTCTAAAATGAAGAGTGTTTCTTTTGAAATTACAGCAAATTTTAAATTGAGTGCTAAAGTTCCTCAGAGAAATGGGGATCTTTTGGTCAAAGCTAAGAGTTGCATCCAGAAGGTTCAATTTCTCCATCCATTTAGGGGTTGGGTTTTCTTAGGCCATTTCAACTTAGTCTTTCTGTCACTGTTCCTATTACAGAAAAGTAATAATGCCTTTTTCCTCTCTAGGATTTTCTTTTTTAGTTGGTAAGCTTTTTAAGGCAAGGACTGATCATACAGTATCTAGTACAAAAGGCTGCTGATTTCACTTTTGGCTTCTGAGGTACTATTGTAATACAAATGATGATACTGATCATATTTGGAGTCTGCAGAAACAGGGCATTTTAGAAGTCTGATATAAATCAAAGGATGGGAAAAAAGCTAATATGGTAAGCATGATAGTCTTAAATAAGAAACTACTCACTTTTGATTCTTTAGGTGTCCCCTTTACATAGTAATGACTGGCAAACTAATGAATCTCCTGCAAAGGTATCTTTGCGTGACTCAATTCTTTGTAAATCTTTAGTCAGATTTGAGGATTTTTGCCTTCTTTTTTTCTTTTTCTTTAAAGATGTTATAAATATTTCTTTTCCATTTTGCTCTGCTACAGCTTTAGACATTGACGTGGTTACATTACAAACACATATGAATTTAAATGACTGGTGTGAGGTTATAGATACACACAAGAACAAAAGGACTGATAACTGAAAAGAGAGAACTGCTTTAAATTATTCAGAGAGATTCTTTTTCTTTCCTTGGGTTTTTGAGAGCAATTGAAAAAAGTGATGAATGAATATGAACATTTCATGAGCAATCTGATGGTGTCAGACCCATAGTTAGTGCCATGTGCATTTTCCTCTTTTGATCACTCAGTGCAAAACTTGTTTAGTTTTTTTAAAATAGTTTGCTTCTTCCTGTTTAAATGCAGAACTTAAAGAATGTCCTCAAATTCCACTTCAGAAATTCTTGCAGCAAGTACGTTGGACTACCTACATGGTACATACCCATGAGAATCATAATGTTTTCCACACTTACTTTAACCTTGATAAAGGAGATTCTGGTATCTTCAAAGTACTAAAAAACCCAAGGGTAGACCCAGAAGTTTTCAGTTCCTCCCTTCTATTTCTTGAATTTAAAAAAGAGAAAAAATACATTTTTCCTTAGATGTACTATCAAAGCAATACAGCAATCAAAAAGATACAGAAAAATAAAGTTAATAATGCCCTTAAAGATACCATCTCAGTCAGAATTCTTGGGATTTTTTTTGAACAAGGAAAAAAACTGAACAAATGTGTGAGGTGTGTGCGTATGTGCTCACTCAGAGTTAGATCACAAATTGTGTAAATTATTTGTGTGAGTGTAGGTAATAAGCTGTTTCTGGCTATATGCTCAATGCTCACACAAGTAGACTGCTGTGCTTATTTCTCTTCTTTCTTGTTGGAGGTTGGAAAGCAACATCACCATATTTTTTCCCATAAATCATAGGACTTCTAAGTTAATTGTGATCACATTTACAGCTCTCTTTTTATTATCCATGCCTGTGGAAGACAGGGTAAATGTTGGGGCAGTATCAGTTGCCAAAGCTAATTTTCAGAAATGGAGAAAACCTTTCTTGTAGCTGATTGGCAACTGGGCACAATCCAAATATAACATGTGAATCTGACAGAAATGAACAAATTAATGAACAAATACACTTCAGAATATATTTTTGAAAGATTAAAGCTTGTTAAGCACTTCATTATCCCTGATTTTGTGAATCAGCTGTTCATAAATTGTCCTAAATTATTTCAGATACAATGGGAGAGAGAAATATACCTGTTTAAAGAACCAGGATACTCGAGTATTGTTCCTGCCAGCCACACATAAATACCATTATTTTCTACATTAGAAAAAAAAAAAATCAAAAACCTAAGACTAATCTTAACTATTACCACTTGGGCACAGCTGTGAGGGGAAACTATGAAAACAGGAGTAACAAGAAGTTTTTATATATACATATATATATATATATATATGCCTATGTAAAACATACATAAGTAGAAATAATTTTAGAAAACATTAAAATGTTACTTATTATTACTGAAGTGGCCAAAGCCACATAGGCTCAAAGAAAACCGCTTGATTTATATTCCAGTTTCTCCTTGAACATTTGAGGCTTCAGCTGTATTCCCAACAGTGCTACAGGTCAGTGATGGGGGACAGAAGGGGCCTTTTCTATGCCCTTCCATGATTTTAATAATAATTAGAGCTGAAGAGGTTCAATTTCCTTATTTCAGTTTAAAATCGGTACACAAGTTGGACAATAATGAATATGATGAAAGTGTTTTAACTATCAATTAGTTTAGTTTTGTAATACAGTTTGACTAATTAATTTGGTGAAATTGTCTTTTTTTTTGTTGTTGTTTAGGGTGTTCTATTAATACTTTTGGATTTGGGTTTCTCTTTATCTCTTTCACTGGTTAGCATGAAAGCTTGCAAGTTGGACTGACAGCTTTGACAGCCATTTTCTACCTAGTTTACACAGACTAATTATCCACTTAAGCTGCTAATAGATGCAAAGTTAGTCCTTACTGTACCTCTTGTGATCGCCTCAACGTTACACATTGATGTTCATTTCTCAGCCCTTCAGAGCTGTGAGCTCTTCTCTGTTCCCAACGCTTTGCAGATAGCTCTCTCCAAGAACTGTGCTGTGACCCACATCAGAGGAGTGACCCTAGTCCTGTCAGCAGTGAACAGCAGGTTAGAATCCCTGAAGGAATTTCCCTCCATTGGCAGTGTGCACATAGAAAGTTTATGAAATGAAAGCATAATGCAAAAGCCATGTGTGTATAATAGACAGCCTCAGGACTGCGTGTTACAAAGAACAGTCTATGCAAAGAAACAGTGTCCATAAATAAATCAGCGGCCTCTGTCTTTGCCTCCTTACACAGACTGTAGAGTTTTCTGTTTTCCCATTATCAGTCCCTGGTAGTCATCACTAACAGAAATCTTCTATTCATCTTATTCAATGTGACTTTGGATCCAGTGCTCAGTGAAAACAAAGAAAAGAATTATCTATACTTCTATGGTTTTGGATAAGAACCTCTCAGCTGGAAAATAAGATGTATCACGTAACACAGGAAGTACCAGAAGCTTATCCTGCAGCAATATTCTGCCTGTATTTGTTGGACTGGTTTCTTTTTGACTCTGGTTTAACTCTGATGCTAATATTTTGTTCCTTCTGGCAAAAAGAAGAAAAAAAAAATTTAAAAAAATCCCACTACAATGAATGAATGAAAACACTGTTGGCTAAATAAATACAGTTTTATAGCATTTCTCACTGACAAATCAATGTAATTATTGTCATTTTTTTCAGGGCAAAAAGAGTGAAGATTACAGTAAAGAGAGAAGATTTACCCAAAAGGCTAACATAAAAGACAAAGAATTCCAGAGCCTAATTCCAGGACTCAAAAGCTTATTTCCTCAGTTTGGGACAATCTGCCAATCAGACAAGATAGTCTTCTGGTTTATGTTTTACATACTGTGCTTCCTACCATAAAGTTCATTTATTACTACGGAAACTATTGCAGTAGAAATGAACAGAACATTCATGTCTCTTTCCCTGATACAGGCTTTCCTGAAAAATTCCCCCAGAAGATTTATTTTCTGCAAAGCATATCAAATACTATCTCATTGGGAAACTGAAGACAAAGCTATTCTGACCCCAGACTAGGATTGTTCAATCCAAAAGTGTCAGGGTACAAATGAATCTTTTATTCACAGTTTTTTCCACATGCTTTCTGGGTTTGTTTTTACTACACAAAGTGTATTTTTAATCAGTAAAGAAGTTTATAAGTAATAGTTGATTGCTCTTTTATTATTGCATGTAGGATACATACACATGTTTCTGAAACATAATTTTTAGGCAGATCACCGATGCCTCCTGTATAATTTTTTTTTATTAAATATATGTATACTGAAACACAGTGTCTACATTTCTTAAGATCTATAATTTAATTAAGCCAGTGTCTCTCCTTACAATTTTTCAATCATAAAGCAATTGAACTGACTGTTGTAGTTTGTTTGGTAACCACAGCAATCAGGGATTCCCATCACTGTCACTCACTTCCCCAAAATGGTCTGATTTCACAGAACATCTTTTCTATTCTAGGTCCTTGGCCTTTAAGAGATTTGCTTTATTTTAGGAATGGAAATGTTCTATTTAATGTTTACTTTTAGTATCTATTATTACCCTTTTTTCAACAACTGAAAATCACGCCTGATTTTCCTTTCTTCTCCCGTGTTGATTGCCTGTGCACAGGTGTCAGATTCAGGGCGGTCAACACACAGAGAGCCTCCGGGGCTCTGCCAGCAGCGCTAGATCGCCTCCTCATCACTCACCACTACCACAGGCTCAGCCACACAATGCAGCCATAGCGTAATGGAAGCAGTGCTCGAATAAGCCTCAGACCTTCTTTCATCACTCACAGCTTTCTCCGTTTTGCAGTTAAAGCCCGTTTTTCTCAGCAGTAAGATTCCTTTCCTCACTCTGCCTTCCAGAGAAATTGCTGTATTGAGAACAGAACTCCTGTAATTCCTGCTTCTCATGGCGGTCAGCAGCACTGACTGGGGAATCAGAATGTTAGTATTGTCTAAGAAAGGAATATGTGAAACCAGATCCCAAAACGGGTTCATTGTTTTAGGGGAATCCTTACAGCATTAAGGTCCCTTACCAGCACAGAGAGAACTCTTACCATTCCGTTCACTGTTATGAAAACAGGCAACACACTGTTTGTCCTCTGTGTTCATGCCTGTCACAAAATAAACCATGCTATTAATGGTCTCTTACTTTGCAGTGTTAGAAGTGCCCATGAGAGGTGTGCTGCAACAGTAAAGATAAATTACTTTAACAGGACCTTAACTTTATGTCCTTCAATTAAGTTTGTGCTTACATTCTTTTAAATGTAGTCTTTTGGAAAAAGTTAAGTGAAAAATGAGTACGCGTGAGATTACACGTGTACTGTGTATCTCTGATTTCTATGTCACTTTGATCCCCTTTGGTCCACTTTCTAAAACCCTTCTCACATTAAGCAGTATCTTACCCGAATAAGTAAGGAAAATACTGCTTAAATGAGTGCTTCAGATTCTGGCCATTTATAAACAATATTTTCCTTCAATTACGAGTATGACAAAAATAACTAGACTGACAACTGAAATGAGTTCTTATCATCTAATGCATAATTACCAGCTATGAAGAGATTGCCATGCTCTACAGTGGAGCAGAGAAATCCCATTAGCTTCAGATGCTGCTCCTGGTGACAGTGACCTCTAGCACTGGAAGGCTAATGGAATAGCACAGGTGTCACTACAGACATTGTTTGAGAGCAGTGAAGATGTGCAAGAGGAGCTGAAAGCATAGTTTAGCCACGGAGTTAGTTGTCTGTGGAGAGCATCTATACAATGGAAAGAAGCCAGTGTGACTGGTAAAATCTAAGCTGAGTTTGAAGTGTTGTCAGTTGGGAAAAAAAAAAACCACAATTTTCAAGAGCAACTTGCTCACATAAGTAATAAAAATTCATAAGGCTCAGAGATCCAGATCTTTCTATGTCAATATGTCATTCCCTCTTGTGCTTTGTTTAATAGCTGAACTGTATTTGAACAATTGAGAAGGAGATTTGAAGGGCCTGTAGACGGGCATGGAAATTTCACCAAAATGATAAAAACATTTCTAAAAGAAACAATTCATAAAGACACTTCTTAATTTACTCACAATTCTAACACAGTGTTACTTCCCTGATGACATATATCCAATTTCACAATGTTTTTGGATACCTGTTGAAAGAGGAGGCATTTCTTTTTCCTGTCTATGCTTGAACATATGTTCATATATTTATTATTGTCACAGTTTAGGGTCAGGGTGGTCCCTTAGACCAATAACAGATGTTCTCTTGGATTATAGAAGCATAATCAAAGAATCAAATTTGAGGTTCTTAGGTTATGTTTTCAGTCAGGTTTTGCCAGCTGTAGAGCTCCTGAAAGGAGGTCTTACCTTACACTTACCTGATGGGAAATGAGAGAAGAGCTGTTTATGGTGGTTGTATTTTGCTGCCAAAGCCTTGAAAGGCATCTGTTGCTCTATGGAAAAAAAAAAAAAAAAAAAAGAGCATTCATCTGCATTAGACAGTTTTGTGAAAATCTCTGATAATGGTATCTAAATGCTCCAATATTTTCTTGGCTATCTTTCACTTTGACAGTAAGGTACTTAAGCTGTCAGAGTCCTTTTAAGGGCAGCCACTCAAGTGGTGTAAGCTGTTTTTAATGGGATTTATCTCTATTAAGTTCTCTAATCTCTTTTTCATGTGTTTCACAAACTGCTACACATTTACAGATAAATCTGGTTCTGAAATAATGAATGCATTTAACTATGCAGTTCATTAGTGCCTTTTGATCACTCCAGTAACGGGCATAGGCACGCTGGGGAGGACTGATGCTGATGAGGAGATGGGATCAGCGTAACCCTGTGAAAGACACGAGACATGAGAGCATTGGTTTTAACAGAGACGTAATCAGTAGGGGCAATAAAATGCCTCTTTTAATTAGGAGTTTGAAAGCCAAATAAAAGCCTACTGAGGCAAGTTGACTATTTCTAGCACTCACACTGCAGCACAGCACTTGTGCACGGTGAGAAGTGACTAGGGAAGATTAGCTTGACCTTTTCTTAATGAACAGGGCTATAAGCTTTTAGGGACTGGGTGGTAAACAAAGCAAAGAGCTTGAAAAGAAGAGAAATCAAATCGCTTTTACTAAAGCTTTATTTGGTTTAGCTTTCACTCTCACCTCTGTAAGATATTTTCCCATCACTGAGGTTTGATAGCAATTGTGTATTCCAAACCTTGGAAACAAATTTATCATATGACTTCATTCAAATTGCTCAGACTGAACTTGTCTCATTTTTATCTACTAAAAGTGTTGAAGTAGAAAATTCAGTGCACATGTTGAACATAATACACAACCCCTCCCCCCAAACAGTAGAAACTTACACCATTGACTGTGAAATCTAAGACAAAATTTAATACTCTAGATACTGAAAGATCTAGAGAATTTAATCACTAATTCTTTTTGAATTTGACTAGTTACATTACCTTGATGTGTCTCATAGTTTCTGTGCACTATAACTAATAAAACTTGTACAATAAAATCAAAACTGTATCTTCTGTCCTCTCTGTATGACTTTCATGCTTCCATGCTTCCTCCTCCTGGACTGGATGTGTTGCATCTGCACTGTTACACTGTTTGTTGAATTTCCACGTATCTTTCAGGTACTCAACATCCCAGAAAAATGGACAGATTTCCCTTCTTCCAAAATGTATTGTTGGAAAAATGATTATGTTCACAGAAATCTATTCATATCATAGCCAGTATCTAACCATCTGACATTATTATCCTTTTCATACTTACTGGGAACACATTAGCATTTATTCATACTTACTGGGAACACATTTCATTAGCAAAAAATACCCATTGGACTCAGAGAAAATAGAACGAGACAGATTGTTACTAGCAGGTAATAAAAAGCAGTAAACCAGGGAAGAAAAGCAAGCTATTCTCACTGACAGTAGCTCACCATCTAGCTCTTGCATTTCAGGATCATTCTAAAGAGCATTAAACGTGCAAATATAAACGTAGACTTCTTTTGATGCCTGCAATTATGAACCTTCTCAACAGCACATTAGCGAATACTTTGTCTAGGTTAAGAGTGTTGCAAAAAATCTCTGCAGCAGTGTGGCAGTTAATATCCACATAGCCGCACTAATGACCTTTGCTGTGTTTACCATATGTTATCATTCTCCATGAAATTAACTGTTCTACAAGAATTTCTGTGAATTGTCAGTCTTTAGCATCTATTAAAAGCAATGTGCGTTTGAAACATGGGATAATGGAATGAAATTTACATCTCAGAAAAAAATCACTTGATGATTTCTGCAATACCTTAATGAGGAGTAATGGCAGATCTAGATGGGTTGAATTAACAAGGCCATGACCAGCAGACATAAAGAAGTCATCATCCCACTCTACTCAGTGCTGGTCAGACCACACCTTGAGTATTGTGCTCAGTTTTGGTCCTCACTATACAAATAAAAAAAGCTGGGGACAGGCTGGAGAGGGTGCAGAGAAGGGCCATGAGGATGATCAGAGGACTGGAAGACTTGTCATATGAAGAAAGGCTGAGAAAACTCAGCCTTGAGAAGAGAACACTTAGGGGAGACTTTATTCCCATGTACCAGTACCTGAAAGGGGCTGCCAAGAAGATGGAGACTCCGTTTCTAGAAGGAGTCCATGAAGAAGACAAGGGGTGATGGGTGCAAGTCACTCCTGGGGAGATTCTGATGGGACTCCAGAAGAAAACTTTTCACCATGAGACCAATTAGACATGGGAATAATCTCCCAAAGGCAGTTCTGGATTCCCCTACACTGGACAATTTTAAGACTCAGCTTGACAGGGTTCTGGGCCATCTCATTTCAACTATATAGAGTTTACTTTAAAAGGTTGGACTAGGTGATCCGTGAGGTCCCTTCCCTCCTATTCTGTGATGCTCAGCTAGTGGTAAACACTAGTTGTTTCAACAGCATTCTGTTTACATTTCACTATGTTATCCTAGTTGTATAGAGGGGAAAAAAAATAGACACAAATGTAGGATTCTTACTTAGATTTTCCAGTGGTGGTCTGGCAGATACTTGATTCTGCACAAGGTCTGCTTGAGGGAGGAGGGGACTAAAGAGCAGGAAAACCTCCCAGAGTTCACCCCACTTGGGCTGGATGGCAAAAGCAGCTCAAGGCATCCCTTGTGACTTTAGTAAGATCCATGTAAAGCATCAGTGTTATAGCAAAATTAAATTACAAGATAAAATTGATTTTTTTTTTTCCAGTCAACTGATTAAAATACTTTGGGCCATGTAATGTTTTAAAGCCAGTTTTGCCAGCAGGAAGAAGCTTTATACTCAAACACTCCATGCCCTAGATATTTCACTTGCACCTGTTTTGTTTCATAGGGGATGTCAAGAAAGAGGAAACAAAAAAAAAAATATATACTTGAGAATTTAAGGACTGGGTCAGATTTAGGAGAGAAGGAGAAAAAAAAAAAATCTACTTCCACAGGTTTAAGCTAGTACAATAAATCTGTTCTGACAGATATTTGACAGCCATGTTTTCACTGACCTCTTTCTGTTTGAGGAGATAGGAAGGAAAGCAATGTTTATTGAAGGTCATTTGGGAACAAATAAGCAATAAAAATAATCAGAAAATTGATATTATTTTGTTGCACCAGCTAAGGACCTGTCTGTGTGAGTTTAATAAGATATGAATTTGGTTCATTGTATTTAAAGTCTGACAGACTACTAGCCTACATTTACTATAAATCAGGACATTAAAAAAAATATATTTTAGAGAAAGTCTTTCTCCACTAATGAACATCAATGTAAGATACTCCTGCAAATACAGTGTCTGGAAGCAATTCTATGATACCTTTTCTATGTCAGACAATTACCAGCAGAAGACTATTTTAAGACTAAATCATTCTAATTGAGTATAGTTCATGAACATTTCAACAAGCTAGAGACAACGTGTCATTCAGAGCAGAAGAGACTCTCCTCCTGTGCAGCTGCACATCTCATTTAGCAAACAAACAGAATCTCCCTGTCAGGACTGTCATGCATGTGGGTTGAAGACTAAGGAACTGTAACAATTTACATTAGCTGATGTAAATCCAGATCCTGATTCAGATCCTTAACATCTTATTATTTTAGTTTTTGCCAGCTGACTTAGGTAGAAAAAAACCCACGTTGCTAATGAAAAAGAATTTTTTAAAAAATTAAATCATGACAGAGGAGAGAAAATTTGACAATTATGGTGAATTGCTTCTTTTAGTACTTCAGGTAAATCTCTGGTGTTACAGTGTCAGTTATGAGGATGATGGGTTAAACAGCCAGGACAAATTGTTCTTTTTAAAAAATACCTGTATTTGTAGATGCAGGTTGAAGATAAGGGAAGAAGACAAGAATAATCCTGCAAGGACAAAGCAAAGGTCCAATTAAAACAAACAGCATCTTCTTACAATTATTTAAAATATATATATCTATGCATAAGATAAAAGAATAGGTAAAATACATTTGATACGTAAGTAATCTCCAACAATTTTCAGCTCCAAGACCTCCTGATTTGATTATTGTAGAAGTTTTGGAATTTTTCCAAAATTAAGTTTTCAAACCGACAACATACTTTTCTTCAAAGACTCATTAAGAGATTTGTGATGGATGCAATTTCATTTTGTTATACTCCAAAGGCTGAAAATTTGATACAAATGCTCCTTATGTTTCAAAGAAAGATGCACCATCTCAGGGGGCTGTTCTGTACCAGGCTACAGCTTATTGTGTAATTGTAGCTTGACAACTTTTGTCATCATTTGCAGTACTTAATTTTAAACTAGCACATTTCATTATAAATAGCTTACTGCAACCTTGATAACTATATTCAGTTTCTGTTCATGACTCTTGAGCAGCTTAGAGCATAACTAAGACCTGAGTGCCTAAGTATTTTATACAGTCATCTATTGTCACCAATTTATCCTCCATCATGTACTATGAATGCACCATAACAGATGTGTTAGTAACTTGTAAACACTGTGCTACTGCTAACATATATTCATATACATGTTAAATCCTTTGTAAATCATAAAGCTTTGTATCAGTATTAATATGCCCACCATATTCAAAGTGTTGGTGCATATTCAAATGGTTTCATCACAAAGCCACTAGTCATTTGAGACCCCCACAGACAGCACATTTTGACTGATAAAGTAAGTCACAGCATAAGGGAGTGGCTAATTTATACAACGAGGCTTACTGAAAGAGTGACCAGTGTGTGATATGCTGGCTAATACACTCTCTGGGGCTCTGGCAGGCTGTGCAACTACAGTAAGCCTGTCAGAAAGAATACCTAAATCAAATGATCAGCTACGTATGATTTTCACTCTGCTCCTGTTAAAGAAACTTTTTATACAGCTTGATTTAATTCAGATTCAAAGCTTTGTTTTAAATCAACCATACAGCTAAATTTGGAATATCTGTAACGGGAAAAAGGCAATTACTGAGTATCTAGAGAAATCTGAGAAACAAGGACAGCGTGGAAAGATTCAATACTATTAAGAACAAAAGAGAATAAAAAGCACATATATAGAAAAAGTGGAGAAAGCGACAGCACAAGCGTATATTTTAACTATATTGGCCCTTTTTTGTACAAATAATAAAATAATTTTCACATATAAGCAATTAGGACAAAGATATGAAAAAGATAATCCTTGAGATTTTTGTCAAAAACTTTTGACTACTCCACCTCTCCACTCAAAGTCATGGGATCTAAAGTTGTATGAATAATTGATGCTTCAGGTCAGAGTTCTTTCTCTATTTTTCTTGTCCGATGAATAATTCATTCTTTTTGCAAAGTGGAACACTTTAAATGGGAAAGATTAAGAAAAAGCCATCTCCAAAAACTCTTATCACTCAACTTGGAAAAGCAATATACTGAAGTTCCTGTCCCTCTCTGGATGTGGCAGACAGCAGAGCTGAACCCCTGTTTCTCAGATGCTGAAAAGGAGGGGAAGGAGCACCAGGAGCTCTACTGTAGCTCTAGGAAATCTCCCTAAGCCTCTTGGACAACCAGCTCTCAAAAGAAAAATAAACAAATAAACAAATGCAAGTCAAAACATCTAGAGTAATGTTGTTCCAGTGTTTCCCTGACGTATTCCTTTACCTAAATTTGTCCCTTGAAGTTGTGTCGAGATGGCAGTTTCCACTGCACAATTGTTAATGAACAAATGATTTCCAGAAGGACTTTTGCTGTCTCTGGTGTGATCATATATTCATTATGAACTGGTCTGTAGATGCTGTAATCGTTAACATCACCTCATCTAGTAGTGAATTTACATTTGTTAGTATATCACCTGTTTGATTTCTAATATTTCGTAGGAGACATTATATTTTTGTCAGGATGACTAAATGTTACAGTCTTCAAACTTCCAGCATACATTATTATTTGAATTCTTAATAAATCAATAAGATTAATTAATTTCTAGGTCATTCAGAAAGACGGAATATATCTCTTCTTATATGAGATACTATCTAAACTCTGATAGGGGGGAAAGTTATAACCTTCTGTAATGCTACTGCTTCTTAATTGGGTAAAACTCCGAATAAAAATCCACTTAAATTAACTAAACCCTTTTTTATTAAGTTCAACGTATCGACTATAAAAGAGAAAATGTCATTTAAATATACACATTCATGCCTTTCCTGATGTGAACCTCTTTAATCCTCCTTCACAGAAGATTCCTGTTAAATCCAAGAACTCAATAACTTTAAAGAATGGAGAGCACATGAAGAAAACAAGAAGTATTTGGTTTATCCCCTTTTTTCTCTCTTTCTCCCTTGGGAAATCTTACTAACAGAAACATAAGTTTAATTTTCTTTCCCTTCTTCCAAAGTATTACACGGTGCTGTATTGTCACTATATATAGATAGCTATTGTTTCCATTAACAAGAAACATTTCCAAGGCACAAAAACATGTGAACTTATTATGTGAATTTATTTTAGGGTATCCCTAAGCTTATCTCTCTACACATTATATCTTCATGTTACTTAAGTGAAAAGTGCTTCAGATTCCAGAATTTATTTCCACCTGTTTTAGGGCTACTATTTTCTCCCTTTTACTCAGAGGAACTGTTGTAAAATAAAGTACATGCAGCACAAGGAAATCTGAGCAGAACACATTTCTGTTCTCAAACCTACTTTAGAAGGTTATAGTAGACTCCAGTGTTAGCAGACTTACTAAGAACCATTTATCATAAAGATTTTATTATAAAATCTTAGCTCCAGGCTTCTAACTTCATTATGTAGTTTACATATTACTGACTGTTATTATCTAACACTTATTAAACACATATTCCATACAGAACACCTGACAAACTATACAAACCCCACAATTTTATATTCCTTATGCCCCAAGGGAAAAAATAAGAGTATCATGTCAAATGTTACTCTCAAAAAACAAACAAAACCAAAACAAATCTCTAATTCACCTAACCCAGGCCACAAATGGTTCAGAAATTAGGACACATCCTTTCTTTTAAAATGAATCTATTGGTGACAAAACTGTCCCCAACATATATCTGAATGCAAGCAGAACAGAAGTGTTTGCCATGCCTCTATTTTTCTGTCTAGATATTACTACAGTATCTGAATCCTCTTTCTGTCCAGGTTCTCCCAAGAAACTTATCTGTGAGTATGTTGATTCCATCAGTTATCTAGGTGTCCTTGTTGCGGAACACACCACTCAGGTTGCCCATGCTCTACAGCAATGTGCACCCTCTCACACACATGCACAATCCCCAGTATCATTCTTTTACCTGTTCTACATGTTCCACAGCAGATGGGGCTTTTTTTTTTTCATTCTACTGTAAAACAAATGTATGGTAAGAGTGATGAATGTGACTTTCAGAGTGCTGCCATGTCAGATTGTGTATCCCCAAATTCTCCACATTCATTTATAAAGGACTAAGATCCTGTTACTATAGTAACTGCAATTGTACATGCCCTGACTGTTCTGTCTTTAAAAGCTTTGCCACAATGCTTTCCCCCCTCTTTCTGTAATGCTATAAATCATAAGTTCCTCACCAGTCACATATAAACATTTTCAAACATTTTTATCATAAAAAAAAAAAAATCCCACTCTTTAATCCTGTCTCTCCTGAAAGAGACAAAACAGTAGGGGAGTGATTTGAATCAGTGATTTTAAATGGCTTGATTTGCAATTATGTTTGGTATAGTCTTTATAAAAATAATGTGGAAAAAATGCTACTGCAACTTTGCATTTTAATTTATAATGTACAAAATCATAATTTTTAACATAGCACAACTGCTAAGGTATCTTACTGAAATTTTATGAAGCTACCATAAACAAGAACCAAATCCTTCACAACCTTAAGCTAGAATAAAAGTATTCCCAGGACTGAAGATAAGAATCTCCTTGAATCTTGCAGATTACGAGGAACAAATTTCTTCTTATTAGTAACTTTTTAAAGCCTAAAATGGGTGCTGTTTCAAATCTCACTTCAAAGAAATTCATGTGGTATTAACATCTTGTTACATTTAAATATGTTCATGCTGCACTGTAGGTAAATAGCAGGACTCTGCTGTGTGTCCGGGACTCACTAGTCATCAACATCACACTCTCAAAATAAAAGCAGAAATTAAGTTTGTGTGGGAATTTTCCAGGAATCCACTGGCTTCCTAAACCCACTGTGTACTATCAACACATGCTGTGCCAAGGCCATCCCTTGGTCTCCGATGCTGCTGCTCAGAGGCTTCTCTTCATAGAATCATAGAATCATAGATATTAGGGGTTGGAAGGGACCTAGAAGATCATCTAGTCCAACCCCCTGCCAGAGCAGGGTCACCTAGACCAAGTCAAATAAAGTGTCAAATAAAGGTTACTTAATCAATAGTCCAGAAATCATTGACCAAGTGTGACATGTTTTTGATACTCCTAGCTGCTTTTGGATCAGAGATGACTTTTGCAGTGCCTGGAAATTCTTTTCCTACCACAAAGCAATTGATCCAGATTACAGAAGGTAAAATGAGGCCATTTATTTCCCAAAATATTCTGTCTTTATTTGTTTTGGTAGCTAGTTTAATCAGAAGGCTTTAGGACCCATGTCTCATTTAATTATGCCCTACAGAAATCCATCTCCTCTTCAAATATCCTTTTACCTTGTTAGAACTTAAGAAAAGCCTGAGAGGGATTCTTCTTCCCTCTTGCTGAGATATTCTGGACTCACAGGGTGATCAAATGCATTGTTTTGCACCATTCCATTGTACAGAAATGGTCGATTGTTGTGTCTATGTCAACTACTGTAAATTCTCAATGCAAATGCCTCGTGTTTTTTTTTAGGCCTGTGACTCCTCAGTTTCACAAAATAAAACTATTTACTCTCAGACAGACCTAGGCCAGATGGCAGTTTTTGCATGGCACTGGGTTTGCAAACACAGGCTCTAATTTCAAAGTTACGGTTTAAAGCTTAACAGATGCTGTGGCTGATGGGAGTTTTGCTAGCTTGCTTGCACCACTTAGCAATGACAGTGGATAAATACACAATAGCCCGTAAATTCTATTCATGGCATCATCATTGCTGTAGCAACTTTTCATGGATGGAAGACTATAACATCTTTTTTCTAAGCCAGCTATCTCTGTCTCCCTGTCAGGCAGCACAGTCGCCTCCAAACACACCCTCGGGATATCTGCTGAAGAAAACACCATTTTGGGTTTCTGGTTTGTCAAAGAAATTTCTGGGGACACAAGAAGAAGAAATGTGAGTAGGTAAAAGCCCTGGTACTGTCCCAAGTTGCAAGTAAAATATGCACAAATTTGCAATGAGGAAAGACTTTTCCTCCACCATAGTTAGAAACACAAGCATGAAACTTGAGTGAAGGAAGGACAAGATCCATGAGTCATAAACACCTCCCTTCCTTGCTCCCCAGAAAGATGTTAAATGTGGGCATCATTTTAGGAAGCAAAATCATATTTTCCTTCTCATAAGCCTTCCCCTGTCAGTTAAGTGTATATAACACTACCCTTGTGATAAACTTTTTTTTCCAGTGTAGGGAAAAACTAACCAAATAATAAAAACAAACGAACAAAAAAGCACTTTGTATCAGTTACAGATTATTTGTAGGTTTCTTCTCATACAAACTTCAAGTAAGAGCATCCAATGGAGTGTCCAATCAACTAGAGATGAGAAAACCACATAAGATAAAAGAAGCTGCAGCAGTCTTCACGA
Organism: Ceyx melanurus; assembly: GCA_024611195.1. Taxonomy (NCBI): domain Eukaryota; kingdom Metazoa; phylum Chordata; class Aves; order Coraciiformes; family Alcedinidae; genus Ceyx; species Ceyx melanurus. The sequence goes on from JANHGL010001555.1 coordinate 43,979, forward strand.
ATTCCTCACAATAAATCCAGAGTAAATCTTGTAAGAAGGTAAATAATACCCTTTTTTAATATCCATGCTGTACTTATACTTTTTGTTTTCAGACATAAGCATTTGCAAAAGCATATTCTTCTATCAGCAATCACAGCAAACAAGTATGGATAACACTATAACGAGCATTTGAATGACAACTTAGATCTATTTGTAATTCATATGTACAAAGCCATGAATGTTGGTTTTCCACATAAGATTCTCATGATTTTGCATGTTAAATTACCATTAAATACACCATTTTAACAAGTACCTTTTGCTTTATGTCTGGCTTCAGAATGAAGTTACTTATATTTAGAAAGACAAATAAAATCCTGGAATTGAAGTCAAAGCAGGTAGGTTTGACATGACAATAGGAAAAGTTGGAGGAAAATCTATTTTTTTTTGTTTAGTTAGAGGTTAGGGTCAGGGCAGCTCCTTAGAGTTGTAACAGACACTCTCTGTTAACCTCCCTCCCTCCCCAAAGGGGAAGAGAAAGGGGATAAGGGAGAGAGACTAGACAATTAGAAAAGGAAGTTTTCTTTAAGGCTGAACTGTTTTGCTATTAGCATACACAAAATAAAGATGCATGAAAATTTATCCTATACACACACATACTTCCAAAAACATAGTAGTAATTTTAAATTTTGGAAGATTTACCTAATTAGTCCCTATCTCTAGTTGTCTGTAAAGTTAGTCATTCATCAACATCAGCTTTTCCTGTGACAGTTTAGGGTTTTCAGTGTGTGTATACTAGGACTCATAAATTTCACATCACTTTGTCTGCTTCATAGACTATTCTTCCAATACTTCATAAAAGGGCAGAAAAATCACTTTCCAGTACACAGATCTTTGTACCCACTTTAATCATTCTTTGAAAGCTCCTGAGACTTGCTCTTGAATCTAGCTAAACGGAAAACCTCCACTTCAACAGCTCATTCAGAGAGATGAAATTCTGCCTGCTACATGATTGAACACATTCCTGATCAAAAAGTAGCAATCACTGAATACATCAATGAACAATGACATTGGGGAGGGCATTGTTCTTCATTCTGTCCAGTAGACCATGGCAAAACACCTCTTTCATATCAGAGGTTGCTACTGAATGAGTCAATGTTAGAAAAGCATCTGGCCTTGTACTCCTTTATTTTTTCCTTTTTAAAAAAATGATTGAAAATTCCAAAGTTTGGCAAGCTTCTGCCTTAGAAGTAGAAAATTAATTTAAAATCCCATTGCATTTTACATGGCATGAATGTTCCTTAAAAGTTGGGAATTATAATCCTGTAGCCATACCTTTAGTCCACTCTTTAGGTGTACTCAAAGGGTTCCTCTCACAGGTATTCAGTTTCATTACACTGATACGGTTCCTGGCTTTGAGATAAAGCAAATGCACAAACGGTCAGGAGCTGGTGTGTCAGACAGATGAGGAAAGGCTGAGAGAACTGGGTTAGTTCAGTGTAAAGGAGAGATTTCAAGGGCACCCTACTGCTCTCTACTGTGACTTAATGGCAAGGCAAAGAGGAGATGGAACCAAACTGTGCTGATCTTCAGAGATGCTTCTCAAAGTGGAAAGACAAGAGAAAATGAATACAGGTTGGTACACATAGGAAATTCTAACTCAATGCAATAACATTTTTTTTAATGTATGGGTAGTTAAAACTGCAAGAGGTCACCCCAGGAGGCTGATGAATCTTCACCCTTGGAGATACTCAAAATATATCAAGCCAAGGCACTCAGCAACCCTTCTCTAGTCCTGCTTTAAGTGGGAGGATGGACAAGGGACCATCTGGTGGTTCCTTCCTAGCTGGTGATTCTGTGTCTGGTTTTCAAATTTAAAATATTTCACTCGGTTCAGATGTCCCCTTAGGTTTACCATTGAGAACTGTTCATGTCAGAAACAAAGACTGATAGTGTTAAGGTCACGGACAGCAAATAATTGATATGAAAAGAACAAATAGTTTGCATTTGTTAGTTCTGGATCTGCCACGTGTCAGTAATTGATAGGAACTGCATCTTGCTCAGGATTCTTTGCATGGGTATTGGGGACACATCTGAAATTTAGAAACTTACCTGGCTAGCTCTAGTCAGTAGTTTTCTGATACAGTATTTTCCACTATGCAAGAAGGTGGAACAAGAAAGTCTTTCTTCCATTTCTCAAATAGCATTTCTTGTCACGAAGGGGTCTTTAAGCAGAGTCACATCACCGTGTCTCCTGACATTCTAGACAGAGAAGACAATAAGCCCTAAATTGCAAAAAGTTCTCTTGAATACCTAAGCTTTTGGAAACCACGTTAGTATCTCAAAAGCATAGGGAAATTATGCATAAACATTACAGTATTAGCAGCTCTCATGTTTAGCATTTACTCAAAACATAATAAAAATGTTAAATTTGGCTGCTGAAATCTACTACTATTCTCATTTTTGAGTCTGCCAAATTAGAATTGGAGGCAGTTTAGCTCAACAATATCAACTTACACAAAAAACAATTTAAAAAATGTTTTCATTTTTTCTTTTGCAGCCTCATTCTTTTTCTTGGCTGAATACCTTGTTACACATGAATTATGCACCTCTCATTGGCATATGGAAGGAGGCAATAGCTACCAAAAGATTTAATACTTCTGGTGCTATAAGTAAAGTACAATTTTAAGGGTTTTTTTTTTTCTTTCTTATAGAATGGAAGAAGAAAAAGAAAAAAATACCCACCATATCAGTTTA
>JANHGL010001556.1:0-40965 GCA_024611195.1 Ceyx melanurus
TGGAAGGGGCTGCCCAGGGAGGTTGTGGAGTCTCCATCTCTGGAGACACTTAAGACCCGCCTGGATCTGTTCCTGGGCGACTTAGTCTAGGTGATCCTGCGCAGGCAGGGGAGTTGGATTAGATGATCTTCTAGGTCCCTTCCAGCCCCTAATATCTGTGAATCTGTGAATTTTCTATTTTTCCCATCCAAATTCCATCAAGACTGTCCTAAGGTACGCTGAAGCTGTACCTTTTGCTTTTCTGTCCTGGCTCATGTTGCAGTTACTTCTCATCTCTAGGTACAAGCATCCCATAAAGTAAAGCATCACACTGCTATGTAAATTAAGAAAACCTAACTCTACACGTCATTAAGTGAACTTCATTGTATTAAACTAGTGGCTGGAAATACCTTTTCAATCATCAGCTGCTGAAACAAGAGTGAAAGACTCTGCAGGTTAGCGGTGCAGAACTAGAGGCGGTAAAACTACAGACACTAAAGTAATTCACAGAGACATTAAGGACTGAGGGTTGTGGACTCACGTTGCTCTGTAGAGATCAAAACGCCCCTTATCTTGTATGTGGAACATCAGGTCTCCTCCATTCAGGAACTCCATAACAAAGAACAAATGATCCTGTTTGCAAATAACCAGAGAATGGAAAAATTACTTGTGTTATTACAGCCATGGTGATGTGGCGCCTGGGGACTGAGCAGACACTTTTCTCCCCTTCTTACTCTATTCTGTGAACCTCTAAGAATGCATGAGGCTCCTACAGATCTGAGTAGCCTGTCTTGTCTTGTAAAGTTAAATCTTGTTTTCCATGGAATTCTAGACTTAATACAAATACACATTTAAATACTCCTACTTGTGTCATTTATCTTTTAGCTTTACTCTCAGTAAGAGGAAAAGTCAAGGATTTAAATTAAACTGCTCTTGTTTCAGACTGCAAAGATCTCATTCTGTTCTCATTAATGTATGTAGAGTATGTAGGTATGACACCCATACATACTTTCCACAAGGCCTGTGAACTAATATTTGCATCACTAAGTTATTTCCACTTGACTGCTGGTAATAGTATTCATTAAAAGGCTCCATCTGTTCTGCCACTGCCATTGGGCTTTTCTTACCTTTGTCTGGAATGTGCAGTAAAGATGTGTGAGAAATGGATTTTCCCAGGCAAGTGCAAGGACCCGCTTCTCCACCATGGTACACTCCACATCATCGTCTATGAGCACCACATCTTTTTTCAGAGCTTTGATAGCAAAGAATTCATTCTTCCCTTTCAGCTCAGCAAGCAGAACCTACAAAAGACAGCAGATTTGTTTGGAAATACAGCACACTGTTGGAAAGACTGTTGCTGATGGAATCAGTTAGGGAAAATCAAAAGTTTTTATAGCGGGAAAGAGGAGCGAGATTTGTGAAGGTGAAGTTGCTGAGTGCAGAGAGGAGGAGATGGGGCTCAAGGACCATGTCACACAGGCACAGCAGCTTCCAGGCTCCTGAGATTTCTGTCATTGTCTTGTGAGTGTATAAACAGAAGAGGTGTAAAGCCTGATCCTTCATTAGTGCTGTAGATTCACATCACGTTGCAGAGATCAAGAAGGGCTCTGGAGGTTTGTTACATACCTTTCCGAAACTTCCTTTCCCTAGTACTTTATGGAAGACAAAGCTGTCTATGTTGAACTTCCTCCTGCTTGCAAGTCGTGAGGATGTCTTGACTGTGCTTCCCTCCCAGAGCTTATCATATTCGCTGCTGTCTGCTAACAGAAACAGGGGATTTAAAGGTCAATATATGCAGAAATACCACATGACTCAGAGCCCTCACTAAGAATTAAGTGCTGCCATGCCAGTTCAGTGCATCTGCTGCTGGAATGCTGGTGAATCTAAACATAAGGGTCAACTCCTCTCATTTGTAGCAACTTTTAATTTATGGCAGTATACTTGATAGCACTGGATTTTAACTGAATCTGTGTTTCTGATGCTTATAAAAATAAAACGCCCTACCTCTCCCCTGTGACTAAGACACAGAGCGTAATTTGGAGAAAAAGAGACTTTACAGGTACTGCATGTAAACAAATTATTTTCTTCTGTTAACAGAACAGGCTAGTCACTTAGTCTAAACAGAGAGGCCTGAAGATCTGATTTATGCCTACTGCTGGCTAAGAAGTATGATCATGCAGGGTAATCCTGAATATTTTCTAAATTTAATAAGTGTACTGCTTTTTCTCCACTGCACAGATCTTCTGGGTGACTTAACAAGATGCTTGATGACACTGTGTGCCTCACAAGCTGCCCAGCCTTTGTAGTAACCAGGGAGGAATCAGAGTGGCTGCACTCTTAGTATCAAACTAAACCACTTCTGAAAAGGCTTTTTTTCCCCCTCTTGAACATGTATGGTTAAGTAATATCAAAATGATTTTCTAATTGGGAATTTCAACAGAATTACTTCAGTGTGTGGATGAATATATAAAATCCTGTACCTCTCCAAAACCATCTATTATCTCTTGCTGAGCCTGGTGATTTCCATCTGGTAAATTACTTCTACTGTTACATTTATTTTTGCACAAATTATCCTAGTTTAGCAGCTATGAAAGTAAGTCTTAAACAATGCTGGATACAATACTATTGCTATAGCAGTAGTAAGAAAAGTACAAACCCTTACTCTGAACCTGTAGAGATAGGATTTCAGGTAAAACTATTTCAAAAGCTATTTCAAAAGCTAGAACTATTTCAGCAATTCAATCTTCAGTAGTAATTTAGCTACTTATATGCTAAAACAGTTAGGGTTTGTCACTGGTTTATCATGGTTTGTGGACAAATCAAGATAATTAACAACATGCATGACATTTCAGTTAGAGGCAGGAGGGAAAGGTGCTCTTGGTGTGTGTAGGTTGGTGAGGTGCCCTCCACTTCCATGGTGGGGACGGTGCTGCAGGGAGCAAAGCAAGCACTGTGTAGAAAGACATCTCTGCTCATGGACTACAAACTCCAGGTAGCTGTCAGAAATTGTGTGCACAATTTGTGTGACTAGGTGAAGGTAAAAGAAATACAGGGTTTTTTTAACAGTGCTTTTAAAAGCAAGGGTCTAATGTAAGGCAACAAATAAATACTTAATCTTGTGTGGTCTGGTAGGTAAATGGCTAAACTAAAACATTGTAGTTTTTCTCACCTGTAGTATCTCCTCCTGGAGCTCTGGGTTTCTTATCAAAATCTTGATAAATACCCACACTGTCTACAGATCCAGAATCAGACCTTCGTGTAGATTTCTGAAAAGGGGAACATTAAAGTAATAGTACAAATGTAACTGCAAGAAATACTTGTAACAATAGCTGTTAAATGTAATGTGATGTCAGTATAATCTTTTCTTGTTTGTTATTAATTCCTACTACATATTCTTTAGCCACATTGTTTACAGCTTCAGATCAGCCAGTTGCTTTACTTCTTTCACTGCAAGAGAATAGCAATTGAAATTCCTGAACAGTCTGTGTTGTTTGTTGAAAAAATAATATTAAGGGTATAAAGGTTTGAATCCATAGTGGGAGGAAGTTAAACTGTGGAGAATTGTCTCCTTGGATATATGTTCAGCTGAAAGAGGAGATGGGAATCATTGTCATACTGGACATGTTGAGGTCAATATCCTGTGTGTGACATCCGTCTTTAGCACAGGGACACACATTTTCTGCACAGAAGATTCCTCAAGATCAAATTTTAGTAGTGAAAAGATTGAGTTTTTTCATGTTGTGAAAGAGCTCTCACAAAAGCTCTTACTGTTTTCAGAATAAATAGCCCCTGAAAACTTGGGAACACTCAGCTCAGAGAAAATACTGTTGGCTTTTGTGATATATTTTCCTGTTTTGTTTCAGAGCTTTTGTTTCAGTCTTTATTTGCAGCCATAATGCAGCAGGAGATTAACAATGTAAACTGTCTATGGGGCCAGTGTTAGCTCCAGAGGAGTTTTCCCTGTGTATATATACCTGATTAATAACAATTCAAAATATCTGGTATGTTTCTCCTTATTTAATTTTAGCATTCAACTGGAATTCTAAAGTTGAAGCATGGGAAAATCATACTTCAGCACTGTTTAAACAATTAAACAGAAAGGGAGAGAGTAACTTCGGCACCACAGAAGAACAATTTCAAGATATCACACACCTTTCTAAAAATTCTGTTACATGGGATTTTTCTCCTCCAGGTTTCAACTTGAGGCCATTGATACCTTTATTAGTCTCTTAACAGGTCAAATTAAAAAGAGAAAGCTACTTGCATTTCCTCTGTTACAGACTCAGTTCCCCATAAAAGTGATACAGAAAAGATGAGTAGAAACCCCTAAATCTGTGAAATGTTCCAAAAACAACTAATTACCTGACAAATGGCAATAAAACATACCTGGCTAACTTGATTTAGAGCTTCAGCTAGCAACTTCTGGTTTATTCCACATAAATTTGCCACCTTCTTCTGACATTTATGATGCACGTTCATCCCACATTCTAAAAGAAATGTAAGGATGGTTATACAAGCATCAGGAAAATAGTGTCTCGTGACAACAAAAAGAGCTGTTTGTGCAGTTCATAATCTTTTTTATAAGGCCAGATTAGACACAGATCTGTCATCGTTAATAAAACTGCAGTTTAAATCTTTTAACTCAGTGGAGTCTACAAAAATTGTTCTAAAGGAAAAAACCTTAAATCATTATTACTTTATTCTCAACATCTGTTAAAATAAAGATCATATTGCTTTTTTCTGGGAGAATTATAAAAGTGGTGTGTACAGCAAGTGCTTTCAATACACTTTTAGGTGCTACCTTGAGTCAGACTCACCAAATTTCATCTATTCCCAGAGAATACTTTTGATTACACTCAAAATTACACCTCCAAAGCATGTTTTCTGACAGCACAAGAGGCTCACCTTGGCTGAGCTGTCACGTGAGCCAAGTGCCAGAACAAAAGCTTTTTGAAGCACACATGGATGAGATTAATTTCATTCTATGTAACACCCATATAGAATCATGCAGAGGTGGAACACTGAAATATCATGAGGTTGCATCTGCCCTCCCTCCTCTCCTGTACCTTCACATTTGAGTCCTTGTTTGACCAGACCCCAGAGCAGGCTGCCGCAGTGGTCACAGAAGGTAGGGCTCATGTAGTTGTAAACTTTGAAGCGATGAGGCATGTCAATCTTGAAACGTTCCTTCTGAAACTGAAGGCAGAGAGAGAGGTGAGGCATTGAACACAAAACAGCTTGATATTACAAAGCTGCAGCAGTTTTGTCTTGACTACCCCAATCCTAACATCTCCCATCTATCAGGGAATCTGCCCATTGAACACTACCCACTCCCTTGGAGGGCTTTTAACTACTTTTCTTGCTTAAAAGTTTCATCCATTACACGTTATGTACAACCTTCAAGAGAAGACAGTAACTTGGGTTATACAGTCAAGCACCTCCCACATGGACTTGTCTGCTTCTGCACAAGGTTTTGTTAGTTCAGGAGTGTTTAATGACATAATTACAGTCTAAATAAATAAAGAGTTCCAGGTCTTACCATTGTGTCCCTGCTGTTGGCTGCAGTACCAGTACACCTCCCAATGATTTTATCAATACATTTCTTATGAATAGCAGCATTGCATTCTTCAAGACATGCACAAGAAAAAAAAGGATTCCTTCAGATAATAAATACATGGGATGAGGTGTTTGCATTTCACAGTGTTTGGTAACAGAAGGACAGTGTTACGCTTTTGAGTTTTACCCTTTGACATCTTCCCCACTGTCTGGAGTAATGTTCAGAGATATATGCGAAGTCAAAAGGGCTTTTCAAATGAGCTGTAAAACCCCTCAATAGTTGTAATTTATTTTAGAAAAGGTGCCACAAAAACTGCTGTCAGCCTTTCAACAGAATTACACACTTAAGAATAGCAAAGTCTAGATCTTGATATTAAAACCTCAGATAGGAATTGTAAGTTGAGAGCCTTAAGTCACTGCACAAAACATATTTAACATGTACTACTACCTATGGTGATGATCACCATGTGCAATGTTCTTTAAAGAAGATTTTTCAACAATAACTATTAAATGATCTACAGATTCATGTGGAAAGTAATACAAGAAAAAGGTAAAAAAAAAATCAACTTACGCCTACATTTGTATCCCTGCTTGTTGAGTCCCCTGAAAAACAAACGATAAGGAAGGAAAGCATACTTTTGTTGGAATAAAAGGTGGGGGTTTTCTATTTTTACCATATCAATCAATCCTTTGTCTACTAGAATATTTGTTCCAATGAATAAGCTTATCTAAATTCTGCTATTCAGAGCCCTCTGTCTTCAGAAAGCAAGGTTCAGAAGAGAAGGTGGTTTGATAGACCAGCAACTTAGGAGGGAAACTCAGAAAAGACAAGGTTTAAATCACATGGGATACCCTCCTGAGATGACATACTATGCAAACAGCCTTCTTTGAATGGTATCCAGCTTCTTGCTCTGTCTTTATCAGCTACTTCAAATCTCAAAGCCTGAGCATTATTTTCTCTTATCCATCCATCCATCCATCCATCCATCTCATGCCTTTGTGAAAATGCTGCTGTTGGTTATAGGCCAGATCTCACTTGATGCTGATGGAATTTTTACCCATGATTTCAGTAGTGAAAACGTTCAAGTTCAAATTTTTATGTGGATGAGACAACTGTAGTTCCTGACTAGAACCACACTCTTAGTAAATATATCATTTCAATTTCTCAACACGTGTGAATTTACATGTCACATTATATCTCAATATACCTGAAACAAATTTTGCAGTTATTTGTCACTTAGGGGAGGGTGAAGCTTCTTACCACACAAAGTCTTTGCAGACAGAGCAAAATGTAGGTTGTCCAAAGAAGGTAGCAATAAATTCATGATTTTTTATGCAGTGGATTTTGGCTTGCTTGATAGCTCCTCTCCTGTTCATTGTTACTGTCCCCTCCTCTTCCCTCATTGACTGTTTGCAGTCTAAGGGGAAGAAAACATGACACCCTTTTAATACTCTAAGGCATGACAAAGATTAATATTTGCTTCTCAAAAAAAATCAGTTTGTACATACTGTAGCATCTAACACTGTATCACATAGAAATTACATATAGTATTAGCCAAGAAATAAAACATCAAAAAAGTTCACAGGCTGTGAGTCCAATTGACTCATACAGGTCCTGTAATACAGGATATAGTTGTTTCTACTCATTTCCCATGAAGCTTCTGAACTTTTCTTACAAAATTGAGTATGTTTCATCTCAATCTTTCAGCCACAACTCAGACTATGTAGTCTAACTCACACATTTTGAAAAGAATAGGAATTTGTAAGAGGTAACCCCATGAAGGTATATCAAGAGAGACTGGATAACTGGTAATTTAACCCTTTCTTGTCAACAGAGGGGAGCTCTTGAGTGACACTCCCACCCAGCAGGAAAAGATAAAGACTTGAATCATCAAGGAGCTGACCCACTGCTAACCCCATCAGTTCTGGCCAGCAGCTCCTGGGTACCAATCTGGAAGAAATGTGGACATGGTTCACAGGTCAGAAGAGATGCAAAATTTAGGGTAACCGGAGACTGTTGTTTACAGGGTGGAAGTTTCCACACCATTGGAGTAAGAAAAAAGCCAGAAAATCACTTTTCCCATTGTAAATACATTTGGTTTTTATTTGCTCTATTGCATTGCTGCCTTTTATCAACATCAGTGGGAGCTTTCTTTCTATACTGATAGAGATTTGTTTCCTTTGCCAAGTCACAGTAACCACAATGCCTGAGCTTACCACAAGGTTACCTGGGAACTCTGTTTTTCCTATTGCTAGCTGCACTTGGTTTTTGTCGCTTTATTAGCTGGCTGCCACCGCTGCTATTCTAGTAGATTGATGAACCTGGAAGACGGGCTATAATTTGATGCCACTTTGAGTGTCCTGAACTAATTATCAGTCACAGCCAACAGCAGCCAGAATGCAAAAGCAGGTATTGCCTTAGAAAAGACATCAACTCAGAGATTAAGGAAAGATTAGGCATATTAGTGAAAAGAAAGATCAAAAAAGGTCACTAGGTTTTGCCACTAGGTATTAATGCACTGTTCTGAGAAACTGGCCATCTAGTTCAGAGAAAAACCCATCCTGCCTCTTCTTGCAAAGGGCTCACAACATGCAGGATGATACTCTGGCACTGTATTACCTCTTTCCCTCTGGGAACAGGGCTATTTTCTGCTGTTCTAACAGGTTACTGAGTTCACCCAACAAAAACTCCCCATCACCTGCTGTACCTCAGCTTGTCAGAGTCTGCATACAGTACTCTGTTTAATCCTGCTGAGCAAATACATGGACCTCACCCACTGTTCCTCAAATGCTTCAGGGAAACCACACACTGCAATGTGAGTGCAAGGAAAACATTGCTAAGAGTCAGTAATTCATACTGTTTGCTGCTTGAAAAGGGTGTCTTCATAAGGGTAATCTAATCAGTAACAGTAAGAAAGGTGTGTTGCTTTACAGCATGTATTCTGAGGAGATAATCTGTGATAGAGCAGATGAAGGGACAAAAGGTTTCCTGAAGTCTGTAGCACAAGCAAACCAAGTGAGGAACTAACAGGATTCTGCAGGTGAACAGGACACGGCTTCTCCTCATGCTGACATACTTAACAGCAATTTAGTATTGCTGATACTGTGTGCTAAAATCTCTGACAAAACTTGGTTGGGATATGGGAAACTGTAGTGTTTCCTGCCTGTTTGGAACACCAGTATCAGACAACAAAAATATTAGAGACTGGCCATCTATATTTTAAGAGTATTCACAACCATCTGCCTTATTAAAAGCCTCTGTCAAAGCCAACAAATATATCTAAATAGAGACGAAAACATTTTTGCATGCTTCAGAACAAGCTGAGAGGTTTGGACAGAAGCTGCAAGTCAAGAGCACCTGAAGCTGAGGTGGCTCTGAAATTACAGTATACTTCATGTCAACATACTATGGATCTGTTTAACAAGTTATCTCTTAGTGCATGAATTACCTTTAATGGGTTTTACTCCAGTAAAGTTGCATGAAGTTCAGCCAACCATGGCTAAAAGCTGAATTTTACAAATGCAGAGAGAATTAACAATTGCAAGGAAGTAACTTTCCCAACAACTGTATGGATGCAGGGTGGAAATAGGGTGTGGGGGAGGAAGAAACACAAACAGAAAGCCTTTACCTCCCTTCCAAGCAAGCTAGGAAGCCAGGAATTCCACAGATTAAATGCTTGTCCCAGGCCAGCAAACCATCAGAAAGAGTCACATACAAACCAGCAGAATCAGCAACTAGAATCCAGGTCACCTCTGTGGCCTGGACCTGAAATTAGTCATTTTGGACCCCATCCCACACCATTGAACATAATCTATTTCCTCTATTGAGAATTGTGGTTAATATTTATCACTGACACATTGTTCATGTATTTCAAGGTTCCAAGGTCCCTCCTCAGAACTTGCAGTTGATGTGACAAGAGCTCCCAGAACTCCTCCGTGCTGTATATTCATTAAGAAACCATGAAGCATGCCTGTGAAGTGACAGTGCAGTTCTCCAGGAGTGCTGTAAACATACCACTGTATACAGCTGTGAATTGCAGCACCAGTACTTCTGAATATTTCACACTTCTTACGGCCACTAACATAACATGCAACTCAACCTGGAAAACATTTGCTAAAACAATATTGCTGGGACTCTGCTGAACAGCAATAAACCTCAAGGTGAGATGTCAAACTGAAAAAGGTTGTCTCAACTGAACCTTAAAAGTTCAAGGGCAAAAGAAAAAAAGGTCCAGAACAATCTTACTGTATTTTAAAAAATAATAGAAAAATATTTACCATCTTCAGAGTTTATTTTTCTTTTTGACTTGCTCATTTTGGGGTTTTGTTTGTGAACAGAGGAAAAGTAACAGTGCTACTGTCAGGAAACTGAAAACCAGGATTCACTTCAATCAGGGTCAGGTGAAATATTTTCTGATCTACCTGGCTGCTCAAGTTTAGACTTGCCTAGAACTTTATAATAAATTACAAAACCGACAAACATTTCTGTTCAGTGCCCCCTTCTGCTATTCTACAGCCTTGTACTTGGCTTTTTTTAAAAGTTAAGTGCTCCTTCAGGTCAAGAAAAATATTAATCTCACAGAACAATCATTAAAAAAGAAAGCTTGCTCCTCATAAAGGAGTCTTCCTTGGCATGAACTGTCTCAGAGGAAAAACTGCTCTTTAACCTGATCCTGGTGAGGATTATTTTACAGATCATTTGTATAAAAACACTCCACCAAACCATCTACAGAAATACAAGTTTTCCAACAGTCTGTATTTCTGTGACATGAACTTGTTAGTTTAAATCAGTTAGGGCTTTGTGATAATCACATTTCATTTACAGAGAGTATTAATATTGCTATGTATTTATCTCTTTTTTTCTTAAAACCACCTCCTCTGTTCTCAGTACTTTACACTGCTGACATTTAAGTAGCGATTCCAACAATTTGCTGTTGTAGAAGCCAATACTATTTGCTCTCAGAGCTGGCACCCAATCTCGTTACCTATTCCAGTCCTGAGTAGTTACAATACAAGCTTCTGCACGAGGGGGCAAACCTGGTGTAACTCTCAGCAGCACCCTGATGAAAAGTTATGTCACAACACGAGACAGCCTGTGTGTCTACTATAAGAAAAATGAGAAATACATTGTTCCCTGTTCTGCACAGAAACTGGGTCACCCCGGGACACGGACTTGTTACCTGCTCCTCTAAATAAATGAATGAAGTCCTGCCTTGGTTGCTGAGCCAGTACCCTGCTCTGACTGACACTCAGCAGAACACTGAGGTGAACAGTGCTGTGATTACTTTCAGCATGTTTCTACTGAACTGGTCTTTCAGAGGCATTAAAAAAGTCACTGGTCTTTTAAAAAAAGTGCTAAAACAAAACAAAACACCAGAGTTTTAACAAGCCCTGCTTTTCAATCCAGGAGAAAAAGAATCACACATTCATACTCCAGCCTTTGTAGAGCTCTCACCATGTGCTAACACAGCCCAACCTCAGCTAGACAGTGTACTTAAAAAAAAATAAATAAAAAATTTATGTAAGTGTATGTTTATAAACTATTCTGGCTTTTCAGGCCTCATCACAATTACTAATAACATGACAATCCTTCCCCAACATGCCCCATCTGTAGAGAAGCTTGTTTCAAATCTTAACTTGAATCCATACAATATGCAGACTATGAGAACGAATCTGTTATTGACCCTATTCTTTTTCACAAATGTCTTGGAAAAAATCTAAAATCTCATTCTTCCCCATCATTCATCTCAACAGACACAGAAAAAAACCCATTGAAAATACATGCAACTTGCTTGTTCATGTTCCTCTCTCAGAATTCAGATACTGGAGATAGCAGAAGTTCACATGCTAATCACTTACCTTCTGATACAGCTAACAGCATTTTAAGGAAAGAATTCACTAACTTTTTCTCCAGGAGGCTGAAGTCAGCAAAAGAGCAATTCAGAACTCAAAACCAAGAGACACACATACTTCCAAAGCCTCCAAAGCTGCTGACACCATACAAGACCCTCAGCAATGCACCAAGCCACCTCGGTGATCCTGGGTTTTCTTGCTCGATAAGGTAATTAACTACATTTGAATAAACAAAGATCAAGCAAAGCATTAAACGTACTGCAACTCCCACCTATTAGAACGAAAGCTGCTTTACAGAATTATAACCTAGTTTCAATACTACAACAAGAGGAGGGGCAGAAAGGAAACAATACTCTTGAAATGAAAATGAGGGTCAACACCCTGTTCTCATGTTTCACACATTAGAGGAAAAAAACCTTTTAATTCCCTGCACAAGCTTATTTTCAAATCACAGGACAGAAGACAAAAAAGTTCTTTGACAGCTCTAGGTCAGGGCTCTGCCGTCCCTGTTTCACAGGGTCTAGAAAAAGAACCAAACCTCTAAGACAAGGAACACTTCTCATATATAGCCCTAAACTAACTGCACAGCCCCAGACTGCAAAAATGAAATGTCTCAGTGTAGCCTGCTGTGGAGCAAATTCTAATACAGTTGGAACCATAACAAATTATCTAATAATAACTCTGATAATGTAGCAATAATACATTTCTCAATACTGCTACCTACCATCAATGCAGAGAAAAGCAGTTTTCTCTAGGTATGGAAGAATGTTTGCTATATAGAATGAAGGGTTCATAAAGAACAGCTGCAGTTTGCAAAATGAGCCAAAGGGAAGTCACTTTTGCAATGTGCATGGAGATTTTCAAACAAAAGAGAACACCTATAACTCAGACTCTCAAGGTAGCAATACCCGCAAATAATCTAGGGATCAGCTGAATGCCAGTTTCTGAACAAACCTTTTTTAGTGTTTTAGAAACACAGCTACCATACAGTTCTGTACAGAAGGGAGCATCAGAGAGAAAACAATACAGTATGTGCATAGGAAGGAATGTGAATTGTCTCTGAGGTTTCCACTATTAACTCAGGGTTTTAGTAATGTGAAGAATGGAAGTTAATACAAACATGACTGTAATAGACTAAATTCTCTGCTCTAACACTGGTAACTGAATTTAACTAGAGAAAACATTTACAGCAGTCCAATGACGAGCCAAAAATCAGTCCATGTTTGCCTATTTGGCAATATACAGATAGTAACATGATGGAGGTCTATAATCATAGAATAACAGAATCATTTGGCTAGAAGAGACCTTTAAGATCATCAAGTCCAGCCTTTAACCCTACACTGACAGGGTCCCTAAACCATGTCCCCCAGCACCACATCTACGTGGTTCTTAAACACCTCCAGGGACAGGGACTTAACCACCTCCCTGGGCAGCCCATTCCAGTGCCTAACCACCCCTCTCTGTAAAGAAATTCTTCCTGATATCTAACCTAAATTTCCCTTGACAAAAATAATTTTGAAGAGTAGTTTGTTAAAATGTCTTGATGTTTGATGGGAATGCTGCAAATACCAGATTGAGTGACTTTCACCAAATGTAGATGTATAAATGTCTTGAGAGGGAGTTTCCACTACCTCTGTGGTTTGGTTACTAAAAGGTATCACTGAGTAACTGTCTATAAAGCAGAAGGTAAATAGGAAATTGTTGCAAAGAAGAAGGTCTAACAAGAGCGTTAGGGTGCATGTCTTAACTTGCCAAAGAAAGTACCATTTCATGACTTAAGGATCAATTTGGTATTTAGGCCTCATCAACTACCATCTGCAATCCTAATAAAGGAAATTAAAAGAATTGTAAAAACATTGCAATACAGCATACAGGTATTTCACCGTCATACTAATAGGAAATAATGTAAAATCTTTACTTGAGCCATTTCTACTGTTCAGGTCTGTGTGGAGAGGAGGAAGCATGCTTCAGCCTCATCAAATAAGCAATTAAGTGTACTGAAGTTGGTTTTGTACAAACTGCTTGAGAAACTTTTATGTTTCCTGGAAGAATGGATCCCTGTATATCTCATTAAATAGGTTCCCATAATACCACTGCCCCACAGAACTGCCTTGTCCAGGAAAACCATGACAAAGACCAAGACAAAGGTTTTCTAATATAATGGCTCACAGCAGTTTGACTGCAAAACAGAGTATTACCAGTGCACACTGAGAGCTTCTGATTTTCAGAGGAATGCTTTTCCTTTCTAGCTCTTCAGAGCCAAAGAATTTTTTGAAATTTTGCTTTAAATAGTTAAATTTTCACAAAGGAGACCAAAATAATGAGTTTATAGACTTTTTTTTTTTCATTGAAAAGATAAAATGTCAAATCTGAAATGTCACATTCTGCATACAACATTCTACCTTTAGTAGCTTTTCTAGAAAATGCTACGCAGGTTGCACATATGGTACAAAAATGTACGGTACCATCACAAGTCACTTGTTCTATGAGAACATGGAACCCATGAGAACATGGAACAACTAACTTGTTCTACGAGAGCCTATGTCTATATGAGTTCTATGATCCCTGTATATATGCAGGACAGAGAGGACAAAACCAAACATCAGTGCTTTAAAACTTACTGCTTCACTCTTCCCACTTATTATTTACAAAGACATAACATTAAACCACATAAGAATGATGAGCTAAAATGACAGACCAATTCCCAAGAAACAGTGTTTTTATGACTTCTAGTAAAGGAAAGCTTTAACAGCTAGCTAAGCAAGTGCTGAAGTTTACATAATTACCTTTAATAAAGAATTGCACAGATAGACAAATCCATGCCAAAATATTTGCTTTTATTGCTGTACTTAATGCTTCTCTTGCAATCAACTGTCTTCTCTTACTCCTAGGTTCTCCTCCAAATAGCATGTCTAGATTTCTGACATACACAGGCTGTTCACTTTTCAAACTGATACAGCAGAACAATGACAGGAGCTGAATTTTAATGGTAGCAATGAGTAAATGGCTAAGCATCAGTTTCCATGACAGGTGGCCATGGCATCTGAACCCCAAGTAACTCAGACCCAGTTCTTCAATCCAGAAAAAAAAAAAAAGTTTCCCACATAAGTTGGAACAAAAAGCTTATTTGCACCTAAAAAGGAACTGGTAGGATCTCTTCTATCACATCAAAACACAAGGACAGACATATTAATGACCCAGAAGTGGCTAAATGCAACAGCAATATAGGCACAAGGTAGGAAATGGCATCAGGTTGTGCCAGGGGAAGCTTAGGCTGGATGTTAGGAAAGACAATGAAGGGCTTGTTAAGCATTGCAACAGGCTACCCAGGGAGGTGGTGCAGTCACCATCCCTGAAGGTATTTAAAAGATGTGCTGATGGGTGTTGAGGGACATGGTTTAGTGGTGGCCTTGGCAGTGCTGGGTTTGTTGTTGGACTTTACGATCTTAAAGATCTTTTCCAACCTAAATAATTCTATGATTTAGAAATGAACAAATACAGCCATGACTCCAAATAACAACAACAACAAAACAAAACCCCAAAAAACAAACAAACCAAAAAACTTATACGAAACAAATTCTACTCAGTATACCAGGCAATTTTATTCTATAAAAAGAAACGTGAAAAAGATTCAATTTTTATATAACTGACTGAAAATAAACAGTTGACATTACCTGCATCTTCCAAAAAATACTGCACAGCCATCAGCACCTTCCCCTGAGGTTGTAGGTCAAGCTATGGAAAGAAAGACACCAACAATGAAGAATGTAGGTGACTGAAGCTCTCAGGAATTTAAACAGTTCTTTCTAAGGAATCAAAGCATAATATTCATTTTAAGGAGACCTGCTCACATTTTCCATACTCCTTGACTTCAAGTACAAAAATTTTTTTTTAATACAGGGGCAAAAAAAGACATAAGGATAACAAAAATGAGGATTAACGTATTGCCATTATAACAGCAGCAAGCCATCTAAAATTTATTGTAAAAATAAATAGCTAAAATTAGAAACTAAGTGAAAATGCGTTGGCTTTTTCTCTGAATGAATTAGTGATCAGATGCAATTGAAGTATCTGCTATTTTCTAGAAAAACTGCTAGGCTTTATAAAACAGGCACTCATAATATATACCATTATTTCAAACACTGTTGCCATGGATTTTATTGTCAATTCCTTTAACTTTGACGGTACGTTATCTGCTTCAAAAACACTGCTAAAAACGTGCTCTGCCACACATGCTAAAGGGATTGAACACTCATAGTTTAAAAGGCATAAAAGGCAACTTTCATCTGGAAAGAAACATTATGAAGTCAGCAAGTGTAAGGAATGAACCTTCGTCCTTACCCAGAATTCTGCTTTGCCGTTGCCTTTCTTGCAGCGCTCTGCCAGGACCGACACCCCTACGGTCACTTCAGATAAGGGCTCTTCTGCTGCTCTCATGAGAACAATCTGAATCACCCGGCCTTCATAAATGTGGGCATCAAAAGTGGATTTCCACTCTGGGTACATGGTGGGTTTCTTCTGAACTAGAGTTTTTCCTCTCTCTGAAAGCCACAAAAAAAGGACAGAAGGTGTAAAATTAAATAATGTAGATCTAGTACTTCAACAAAATAATACAGAAGAGAGAATCCTTGTAATGAAACTAAAAGCAGACTTACTGTTTCTTTTACTGTGGTTGATACAAAGTTTAAATATTCAGTTCTAACAGCGATGACTTGAGAGGCAAAGCTCACCCTAACACACAAGGCACGCAATGGCAGCAAAGGTGTTAACATGCAGCCAGAGAGACCAGGAGGCACAAATCCCATTCTGGAATTCAGAAGCTGGTTTAAGTCAATCACAACTTGACGGGGAATATTTGCATAGCTACTTTCTGGTATAAATCTCCATGACATGTCATCTGACCATAGTGAACATCTACTACTATAAAATAAATTAAGATACATCTTACACTGACCCAATTTAAACTGTAACTGGTGGCTAGGAGATTAAAGGCTTCACATTTCATTAATCTACTTCCAAATTATCTCAACATTTCACTTATTTCATAAATCACTCTCCTTGGCATTGTACTCTCTCTCTGCCACAACTGCTACTTTTTAAAGGATATTACAAGACTTTATCTGTCCTCTCTAGCACCTGAAGACCTTGTGTAGTTACAGAAAAAGGAAAAGACTGAAACAATCTCAATAAAATACTGATTTTTTTTTTAACTTATACCCAGCACCTCTACAAACTCCTCCCTTAGGAGTTTTACTGTGTTTCATTATTCTTAGTAGATGGATTTTTTTTCTTCATACACAGCTTCAGTCTCTGTCTCCCTGGGAGGAGCGGCATTCAGCGAGACCTGGACAGATGGGAGAGCTGGGCAAAGGGGAAACCACTGAAGTTCAGAAAGGATAAGTGTCAAGTCCTACACCTGGGGAAGAATAACATCATGCACCAGCACAGGTTAGGGGACGACCAGATGGAAACCAGCTCCATGGAGAAGGACCTTGGAGTCCTGATGCACTATCCATGGGAGAGCAACGTGCCCTCGTGGCCAGGAAGGCCAACGGTATCCTGGGGTACATAAAGACTGTGTCCAGCAGGTTGAGGGAGGCTCTCCTCCCCCTCTACTTTGCTTTACTGAGGCCACATCTGGAGTATTGTGTCTAGTTCTGATCTACCCAGTTCAAGAGGGATAGGGAAATACTAGAGAGAGTCCAATGGAGGCTACGAGGATGATTAAGGGACTGGAACATCTCTTATAAGGAAAGGCTGAGAGCCCTGGGGCTGTTTAATCTGAAGAACAGAAGACTGAGAAGGGATGTTATTAATGTTTACAAATAACTGAAGGGTGGGTGTCAGGTAGAAGGGGCAAGTCTCTTTTCAGTTGTGCCTTGTGATAGGACAAGGGGCAATGGTCACAGAGGGTAACACAGGAAGTTCCACCCCAACATGAGGAAAAATTCTTTGCTGTGAGAGTGACAGAGTACCGGAGCAGGCTGCCCAGAGAGGCTGTGGAGTCTCCTTCTCTGGAGATTTTCAAAACCCACCTGGCTCTGTTCCTGTGTGGCCTGCCGTGCGTGTTCCTGCTCTGGTAGGGGGGTTGGTCTTGATGATCTCCAGAGATCCACTCCAACCTCTACTATTCTATGATTCTTGCTACCACTTAAGCTAGTTTCTTCATGTCCTTACCTCAGGCTTAGAAAATAGCTGGTGACTTTGTGATCTGTAACAAGCTTTAGAGTATTTCTAGATCTGGGTCTCGTAGAAGTCACATCAACACATCCAAGCTAATATTGCCTCATAAGCAACGGTGTACAGCTCTTCACCATGACTCTGGCACATGATGCCATCTCAATTTTTTTTTTCTGCAATTTGCTGCCAAGCTAATTATTTCTCATTTGTGTTCAGGTAACTGCATATAATTTTGTACATCCTACAATATTTCTGATATTTATCAAGACCATTTGCTGCAATAAAAGTGTTTTCTAAGCTTTCTCCAGATTTGAAAGATCCATTTTTCTCCTACATGTTTAATTTGTTCTTATCAAGGCAGTAGCAAAGCAGAACAAATCATCAGACCTTTCCCCACAAAGCTGCAGTGTGGTCTGTCTCCTAAAATTGGCGATAGACTTTACCCTCATTTCAATGAAGGAAGAATTAGTTATTTTTAAATCTTCCTGGAAACTCAAGGCAAAGTTTGTGTTCATTCATTAATAACTTGCTGGATGCACTCCACTTGTGATTGTGCTGAGCTATCCAAACAAGAGTAGCAAATAGTGTCCTTGCACTTCTTTATTAGGGAATGCCTGCCAACGACAGCATTACAAATTACAACCTTGACAGGCAGACCTAAACCTGTTTGCCAAAGGGCATTCTGAATTTCTCAGAAACAGCCACCTGAGAACCTTCTCCATTTCAGTGCAAACTTCAGCATTCCTCCTCCACTTGGTCAAAAGCTTTATCTTGAATTTAGGGAACTGTACAGAAAGAAAAATTCTTAGGAGAGCAAACCTTCTTCCAGAACCCTGTACTAGATATTCTTAACTATGTAAGAATTTGGAAATATTATGGTAAAAAATATATAAGGAAAACTCAAACAAAACACAGTTTGGAGATTGTTATGATGGACAACAAAGGTGAAGGGGAATTAAAAGCAGGCTGTCTGCACAGCAAGGCTTTTACACTAGCCTACTTTTTAGAGCCCTTCATCAGAAAGGCACACCTCAGGCGGCATCCTTGGCAATTGGAGTAATTGCACTTCCTTGCAGAATCTTTTGACAATAATTCAGGGTATGCAGATGTAGCAGCCATTTCCAGAAGAGCTGGTAATACTCTTTGTAGATTCTTAAAAGGGAGACAGAACTATTTCAGTCTGTTCACAGGACTGTCCCAATTCCAATGTCTCAGTTAATAGCTGATCAGTTACTATATATATTTTTATCCTATATAAAACTGAAATAAGTAATCTGAATTACTGGTAACAACTTCCAGCCTGGCCATGCTGCTTTTGTAATTAAAATCATGCTAATCAAGCCTTCTTATGGATCATGCTGCCTGCCTGCAAATGAGCACTTCAGTGTCAGCACAGAAAAGCCTTTAAGAACACTCTTCTTACCCCTCCTGTGTTCAGACCTCCTCTGTTTCTCTAACCCTACTAGCTTCAATAAACTTTAAATGTTTGTAATTGGCTTAATGCCTCATCATTAGGCAAATGATTTTCTTCTTCCTATACAATAAGCTTTTCCTAAAGCATGCTTCAGCATGCAAATCCAACAAAAGTTATTCCAGATCTTGTCAAACTGATAACAGGAACATCATTTTCTTCTCCTGATTACTCCAGTCACTGCTCCAAAGTTCACTGCCCTCACCTGCCCCATACTTTAGTATTTCAAAGACATGCAAGTGAAGAAATGTTGGGGCAATTCTACTTTACAAAAAGAAGACAGCTGAACAAAAAAGTGATCTTTACAAGACTCCCACCACTCCACACATTCTGGCAGCTGCAACACTTTCAACCCATTTATTCAAAGGTTCTCCTAATGCACTAGGAAACTGCTTCTCTGGAGCTTAAAACATTTCCTTGATGACAACATGACAACATTCTCACGAAGGGGCACTGTGCCATGTATTTGAAGTCTAAATGCAGCTTTTTTCTCAGCTACAAGGGGAAAGCCCAATCATGTCCTGAAGAAGAAAATTCACCCTTTTCTGCATTTTTTTTTGTTGATTTGTGAAGCCCTAGAGCACAGGATTAGATGGCTGCGGTCTAGCTCATTAACAGCAATTCCCTCTCATCCTCTTTGGCTACACTAATGTATTCCAGCTAAATCTCAAAATATCATAAACCTTTGGTCCAGTTTTCTGAAAAAGCAAATTTTAAAGACTGAGGCCTGCTGAACTTCAGGTGCTAGCAAGACCTTGGGTGCAAGTCATTCCAAGCAAAACATTCTAAGTGCCCGTTACCACAACAACAAGCTCCACTTCTAATTACTGCCTATCCTCCAAGCCCATAAAGATGATTTACTACTTTGTGCTTGAGGTTGGTTCTCTCAAACCTGCTGCAGTTCACATCTCTCTTCATGGCACTCCACTACACTGCTTGCTCCCCTGCAGAGTTTCTTCAAGGGCAGTCTGCCACTTGTTGAATTGGAGAGAACAAGATTTTATTCAACATTTACAAACCTTTTTCACATCAAACTATCAACAAACTTTGACCCATGTGAAAATGACATTTCAGATGCTTTGCTACATATTTTGAGAATAGTTGTGTGTTGATGGTGCCGTAAGGAACTAGAGAACTTACTCTTCACCCTACCAAGTGCTAAGCACTCTGGTCACAGGACAAGAAAGAACTAATAAAGACTTGGTTTAAGGTGGGGGTAGAAATAAAAGTAATTGATATTTCTCCCATTCTAAAGAAAAGCTCATGTAGTGCTTAGCATGATAGGAACAGACTAAACAGGATTGCAGTATTTCTCAAAAACTTAATTCATATTCAGAAAAGCATCGTCATTTGTAACCTCACCTGTTGTCAATGCTTCCTTCATCTTGATAGCACAGAAAGGCTGTAGTTGTTCCCCTTGATTCTGCATAGGGCCCAGCTCAAATGAGTTGAAAGATATCCGTAAGAAGGGGGCCATTGCTCACAATGATGCAAAACCTAGGTGGAAAGAAGGAAACAAAAATCATTGAGATTTTTGATGAGACCTGTTCTGAGATTTTTAAGAAAGCAATACACATTTCTTAGCAGTCATCACAGCTGACAGAACCCATCCTCTGTAGTTTGCAATCTTGAACAGGGCTTTGAGACCATAAACCTGAAGTAAAACTGGCATGTACGGAAACAAAAAATGTAACAGACACAAAGACTGAATTTAAGACACCCTTTTAACCTCAAAAAATCCCAGGCAGAATACTAGGCACCTCAGTAGGCAATCAAATGATAAAAGGAACACTTTTGGTTAATTTTTATTTTTAAAGATCATCTGATTAACTAGATTTAACTGGATAACTGGCATTTTATTTTTCATACTTAATGTGGAAAACAACACACATTCCAAATACCACCATCAGATTGAAACAAATATCACAACTTCTATTCAAGCACTGAATTCAGGTTGCAGTGCACTAATCCTAGGAAGCAACACAGAGCTAGTGATTGAAAATGAGCCTCAATAACAGTCCATAGCAGGCAAAGGAAAGAGAGGCAGAAAAAACTCCAGCAGCTGTTTTAAACTGTCATGAGTTACAAGAATCAAAAAAACCTGTTGCTTCTAAGTCAGCAAACTGGTGTTTCACCACAGTCTTCCCTCATTCTTAAGAACTCCTGAACTTCAAACAGATTTCAGTTTAGGATTCCAGCACCTTCAGTGACAGAGTTAGCCCTTAAGCTTGCACGTCAGTATTGCTTTGTGAAGCAAATATTATTTATTTAAATGGTAGAAGAAAATAGTCATTTGATAGCAAGGGGATGCTAGTATGAGCAGAGACCGAGGGTTCCACAGAGGAAGGATGAGGAGTTAACAAGATAACAAGAAGAGATAAAAAAAAATAAACAACAAACCAACCAACCAACACCTCAAACAAAAAAACAACGAAAACCAAGCAAACAATCAATCAAATACCACAAAACCAACCTGAACTGAAACTGGGCTGAGCCAGTCTTTCAACTGTTGATTGTTAACCAGCTCTAATGAGCAGCACTAGGAAGAACATTTCATCCAATTCTGCATAAGCTTGCATTTATTTTTTTTTTAAAGACATTGACCTGAGAAGCAATTAACATTTGTCTTGTATCTCTTAAGGCCCAGAACAGTCATTTAGATAAAAGACTGTGAAACCAGAGTCTTTTCAGCAAGCCAGCATATAGCTCCCAACACCATTATTTTCACATCACGCAATCTCCCTAAGCAGACACCGTTCTCAATAAATGGGACGATTTGATGACTCTAACAGTTACTGAGCTAGTTTTTACTAACTGGCTGTTTCCCTACCTTCTTTTCTGTAGTTAGAGTTAGAATGCAGGTTTAGGATTACTTGGCACTACTGCTTATCCCACCGAAGAGCTGAAAGCCACAACTATAATTCACATTCATCCATCTTTACTCACAGTAAAGTAACAACCTACCCACAATAATCCACTATTTATTGCAGTTTGAAGCAGCATGGGATGAGACTGGAGACTGAGATGATCTCACAAAGAAAGAAAAATAGACAAATTTTGTAAAAATTAACAAATACCACCCAATGCCTCATTTTCACAAATGCAATGTAAGCAGCACTCATCAGGAGTTTTAACGAGGAACATATTTTAGCTGCTCAAGAGACCTTGAGCTCACTATGTTTGGAATGACCCTCAAGTGACCAGCTACATGACTTGCCAACACCACATCACATGTAGTTACTATTCAGTACAGATGTAAAAGAAACCAGATCTCATCATCATTTGCCTCTCAGGAAATGGCTTTAAGACTCAAGTAGGCTGCAGGTAGAAATAAGCCGGGTAGGTCAGCGTGTAGGTCCCACTGGAAAGTTTGTTTGACAGAATCAGAGGATTGCAGGATAATTCTGTCTGGAAGGGACAGCCCGACTACAAGTCACAATTTCCAATAAGTCTGGGACTATACTAACTAAAAATTAGAAAACACCAGAAAAGCTAAAATAACAATTGCACGGATTTCACTCAGACCATTTGACTCAAGCCAGTGTTAGTCCTGAAACAGGATACAAGGCTTGGACATTTACTGCTTTAACTCCAAATTAACAGATGC
Source organism: Ceyx melanurus (assembly GCA_024611195.1). Classification (NCBI taxonomy): domain Eukaryota; kingdom Metazoa; phylum Chordata; class Aves; order Coraciiformes; family Alcedinidae; genus Ceyx; species Ceyx melanurus. Next base: position 22,647 of record JANHGL010001556.1, read on the forward strand.
AACAGGAACAGGTATAATGCATACACATTTTGAATAGTCCCACAATTTTCCTCATATATGATGGCCAAATCTTTGGAAGGCTACATTTTCACCTCTGCTTCTTAGTTTTGAATATGGTTATTTGTTTTAGTTTAAAATATAGTTGGTTGGTTTAGTTTAATTGTACTTGGCTTCAGTGAAATCCCAAATGCTCACTCTGAAACACACACAAGCAATTCAGCAATTAGAAAAATTACAATATTCCAGAAGTTTTTATGATGTCCTAATATGCTCAGTTAAAGGTCTCTGTGAAAGCTAACAACTTAAAAAAAAAACAGAACAACCAACCTACTAAACCAAACCCTCAACATCTTACTTTCACACAAAAAACCTCCTTTTACCTGCCAAGTTTTTCCAAGGGTAAGCCACCCTTACAATAACCCAGAAACAAAGACACAAAGACACGGTTGCAACTTACACACATAGCGGGAAGTAACATCAAAGCAGTGGATCATCTGGAGGAAATGCTGACACTGGCCCACAACAGAGCATTGAAGAGATGAAAATACTGATGGGCCCAAACAGAGCACAAACTGTTCCATCACTGATATGGAACTATATAGCCAAGAAAAATACAAATGAGAAAATTTCCCTACTTATCTGAGCCTCTGATTTCCTTGTAGTAGTCTCTAAAACACTTTGTAAAGGGCTGTAAAGCTGCATGCACAGTTCATGGCTTATGAGGAAAGGCTGAGACACCTGGGGTTCTTTAGTTTGGAGAAGACTGAGAGGGGATTTGATAAATGTTTATAAATATATGAGGACTGAGTGTCAAGAGGAAAGGGACAGCCTCTTCTCACTTGTGCCCTGTGACAGAACGAGGGGGAATGGTTACAAGCTAGAACACGAGGTAAAAAATGTAATCACCATTTCCTTCTTTCTTCCCCAGTATATTCTTTCAGATGCTTCTGCTTTTGTTGGATTAGGACAAGGCTAGAAGCAGAAATGATAACACAGTATGATCTCTAACTGTTTGTGTTGCAATAGTCTGGAGGAAATCCATCTAGATAAGCTGCGTAACCAGAGATGTTTCTTGGCTTCATCCCACTTGGCCAGAAGCACAGATAATTCTGAGTTTCCACGCCTTTCTCACATACCCAGAAGTCCCAAAACTGCCTGAATTTATGGCTGCTGTATAAATTGTTGATATTTCCCCAACATTCTCAAGGCCAAAAATATTACTGATGCTTTCCCTATCATTAGGATTGACTGTTTTTAAAGTGATTTCAAGTGCGTTGAATAAGATAAATCTGGGTTTTACACTGAAAGATTAGTAACATTGAGGAAATTTTAGACTCTGAAATAGAGAGCAGGGGCAGGCTGTTACGCAGCATATGCTGCAAGACTGTTATTTCTGGTAGCACAAGCTGATACCATTTGATTAGTAGAAACTGGGACAATATGGAAAGATTAATACAATAGCATTGGCTGGCCAGATCCTTATGAAGATCTAGGTGAGATATTATTATAAAAATATTAGATAAGAGGCAAACCACATATTTTTTTCCCTCTACACAGGAATGATCTAAAACTAATTTGTGAATGGTTTGATTGGGGTTTTTTGTGTATGTTTGGTTTTTGTTTGTTTTGTTTTTCTTTTAACATGGAGAGTATGTAGAGGTTTTCTTGTCCTGCAATTAAGTAGCATAACCTTCTCCATGCAAAGAGGGAAATAAACCCAAAACTATTATGTGAAGGGATGAAACTATACATAAGAGTCCCTCCCATAATACACCCTGGAGTCAAGCTGTACACCAGTTCTGGCTCTATTCCAGCACTGGATGTCTTCTGCCAGTTTGAGCAGCTCAGCTCTTGGCTCTAACTTCTTCAACAATGTACAAGGAATTTACCAGTATTTAGTCAGCATGACTGAATTGCAAAAATGTACAGCAAATTTATCATGTGAATACGAGTTCTGCTTCAGAGGAAGCATTGCTTTCTGCAAGAGGCTTCACAGACATTTTTGTAACAACTACTCATACAGCTTTCAGAAGCACCAGACTGAAGAAAAATAGCCAAATAAATTCTAATATTTTCTACAGCATCTGTTTAGGTATCACCATAATCAAATGGGCTGGGATCCTCAATCACACACTCCATTAGCATCTTGTCATGGAGGAGTTACACGCTAAGCCCATCCTTCAGCACCATCCTCATTCTTGCTGAGTATTTTGATCTAGGATTCAGTGAAACATTCAAGATTTTCTTTCTGATATACAATTAAGCACACAAATTTTCTTATTTACTCTGTGATTATAAGTTTCCTGGAGAGAATAACACAAAATACCAACAAAAGATTTTCATGTCTAAAAGAAAACAAGATGACAATGCTTCAGCTAAACTTTTACAAATGAATACATATCTCCTTTCTCTTCAAAACACTTTTGTGGCTGTTTTTTTTTTTACTTTCCACTGACGAGGAAAAGCTTTTTCCCCTTAACACTGAAACAGACAAATATTCCAAAGACAGAATGGCAATTACAGTTTAGGAATAAAAAGAAAATTAGAAATATGTCAAATGTACTGGGTTAACTTCTCTATAAGAACAATGAAGAAGCAGAAAAAGGAAATAAACTGGGCATTCAACAGAAATACAAGAAATGCCTTCCAATTAGAGAACAATTTTACTTGCGCTTTTGGAAACAGATTATGCAGTCTAAGTACCTCTCGAAGAGCACAAGCCTTTGGCTAAGCCAGAAATTTATACTACTGCCAGCACTATGACCTAAGCTTCCAAGTATCTGAAAAGCTACAATATTCATTAGCCCAGAGAACTGTATCATCCTTTATACACGCTGGAAATCTGCTGCACAGATAACCTCTTAGAGGAATCACAGTTCAGTTCATGGATGCATGATTTTGTTCAAGGGTTTTAAAGTAAAAGGACGCAAGATTTGTGAATCAACACTTTTGTTCATTAACTGTGTATTGAGTTGTAGGAAGAGATTGAGATTCAGCCCTCCTTCCTGACTGCATCTGGCATTACTGGTTGGTTTTTTTTCTGGGTGTGTTTTGTTTGGTTGGTTGGTTTGTTGGTTTTTTTTTTTCTTTGTTTGTTTGGCTTTCTGAGGCACCATTTTTTCCCTGAGGGCCACAAACATACTGAATCACTTCAGACATTAGACAGCAAGATGGGCCAAATCAGCCGTGCTGAGCACTGTGCTTCTCCTCCTTGCTATTTCCTGGTACTCAAAGGCTGTTCACAGTAGGTAGGAATCATCCTTTTATCCTGGGAAGTTTTGCTTTGCTGTTGGGGTTTTTTTTACCATTACCTAGAATATGAAGGCAAAAAACCACAGAAGAAATACAAATAACCAAAAAAAGTCAACTTAACTAAGATATTTTTTTCTCTGGTCTAGTAAGGGAAAATAAACAGTGAAGCCATACAAGCATCGCTACCTATTAAAGCATTTCTCACTATGGCAATGAAGAGATAAAATAAGCACAACTGTCTGTCACTGTGGGATATATAGGATGATTATGCTAAATAATGAATGACCTCAGGAATAGATAAGGAGAAATTGGAAAGAAGACAACAAAACAGAAATTTAATTAAAAGCATTTGCTTCTCCTGTAATTTCAAAGTTCAGGCTTAGATTAAAAAAAAAAAAAAAAAAGATAAAATGGAATCACAAATTATTTTTAACTGTCTCCTCCTCTCCCCATCACTTTCTAGAGGAAATGAACATTTAAACCTCTAAAACATTGCCCAAATAAGGAAGAAAAGGACACAGCTCATTAGGCTTTAATTCAGCATACTGTTAAAGGGATCTTGAGAGAGAATTGGATTAAAGTTATCAGAGAATTTACAGAAGTGAAATGTAAACTCAGGGTGAGGTGTACTATTTAATACTATTTTTAATTCCTTGCTTTTTAATCATCCATATAAGAAGTTGACAGCAAACTTTTTTTTTTTCCTTAATTTTCTCATTTAAACAATAAACTCCTCACTCTATGACGACACAGACGCCGTTTTTATCTGAACACTAAGATATATATCTGTAAATATTTAAGTGATTTTCCACTAAATGAATGAAAACACATTTTAATACCCTCATTGGGGAAGAAGACCTTTTAGCATTGACATGTCTGGGACAAAAGGTAGTAAACAAGAAAGAAAAAACCCAAATAAAAAATCCCTGCAGCTTTAGATGAGACAGAATATTGTTTGCAGCTATAACCACATCAGGACATATTCAACTATTTTGGGTTTTTTAGGAGTCCTGTGGACTGGACGCTGTCAAGAACACCCTCCAGACACCTTCCAGAAATTCTTACTACTTGATATACTCAAATTTCTGAAGGCTGAGTGTAGATCAAATTATTAGATGTGAATTGTCATGGCTTTTTCCAGCTTCTACACCAGTGTTTATCCTATTAAAAATGGGAGAATCATTTAAATATGAGATGTTTGGTTTGAATATGTAAAACACAACACAGAGAGAGAAATAGAAAACATATACCCAAGGACTTCACTTAACACTGCAAGTCAGCATCTGTTTTGTGACTTTATTGGGTCATTGCACTAACAAACATGCTGATAAACAAGGCACAAGCTTCATTACTTGTTTAAATAAATACTTTAAGGAAGAAAATACATTATGCGACTGACTTGCAAGGATACATACAGATTGCCCAAAAAAATAACTGCACACAAACACTTTGATTATAGTTGTACTCTCATGTCCCAGTTAGTCCACAGAAGCAATGGAGTATTCAATGATTTTCCTACAGACAAAAGCTTTCCTGGCTCATTATGGCCTATCATTTCCTCTACCACTGAATGGATAAATGAGTTAAAGACTTGGTTACTTTCCCTGCACCTTCCAATTGTTTCCAACTTTTTACTGTGTATGTTTCTTTTGTCATAAATGTGCTTCTTTGTGATAATTTTTATAGCAATCTATTGCTAGAAAAGCACAAACTGCTATCACTGAATAGTACCTCCTGTATCGTGTCATGGCTGGGAGGCTTACCATTAGGACATAATTTCTGTTAGATTATTAAAGAGGATGGTTAGTGTATGGCTGCTACTGGCACAGAAAAATTCAAGAGGAAAAGCAAAGAGCTGTAAAGCACAAAGAGCATACAGCATGTGTACAATGCTCTTCCCAATCGTACTTTTACAAGGGACAGGAAGGTAATGAACTGCAAGCACCGGAATAAAGCACACAGTAAAAAAATGCTCCTAGTTGTTCCAAATGCAAATGTTCCCACTTGCAATTGGAGATGAAGTCTTTTTTAACTCTTAGCATGGAAAAACTGCGTGTCCCCAAGGAGCCAAGTGGGAAATTCTCTTTCCACATGGTGTAATTCATTTGAGTAGATCTACCCTTAACAGTCTGCCTAGTCCTGCATCCAAATCTTTCCTCTATGTATTAGCTCTATCCACACTGCCTTGATTCTTGCCTCCTTGCATGCCAAGCAGCTCTTTGATACTGATTACTATGCAGCTTGCTTAATTACCCTAATCTGTCAATCTGAAATACCTTTTACTTCCATGCAGCAGTGGCCATAACCTCTGTCTTGCACTTCACCATGGCTCAAATGAAGGAATAGGGGGTGCTGGCAAGGAGCTCTCCTGTCACTTACAACAAGCCACATCCCCAGCATAAGTTAGCCCAAAGGACTCCTTTCTACCTCAAAGTTTACAGCACTCAGCACTCCACAGGCCACAGGATGCTGGCTTTTCCCCACAGGACTGGATATTTGCTTCCATTACAGCACTTTTAAGTACCTAAATCCAGTGCTAATACTGCTTTTCCTGTGTTACCAATTACCGCCAAACCCACAGCCATGTTCTATGACCAGGCCCGAGAGGCAATTCACACAACTAAAGAGGGAGGTAGATGCCCGTAATCCACTACTTATGAAAAGCTAGTCCACACTGTGGATAATTTGAGAGTCCCCTCTATTGAGTAAACAAAGTTAAGTCAACTTTGGCCCAATGAATTTCAGCTCTGTGGGAAAGTGCTGCAGACAGCTACATTTTCAGCCTTTCACAGACAACCCTATTCTGCCTCTGTGGGACTATTAAAAAAAAAACCCAAACCAAAACTACTCAGACCTGAAACTTAGATATATTGATTAAAAATGTGCTTGTATTGTGAAAAGCCTTAATTAAAAGTAGTTTTGTAAATATAATTTGCAAGATCCTGTAATGTAACTCTTTGTCCAAGATGCAGTTTTCCAATTAGAGAATTAGGGTTATCTTAAAAATAAAATATCATGTTCTAAAATTAAATGCGTCTCTAAAAATAAAGCTATGAAACCTATTCCTAACAAATAAGAATTATAAAAAACAGCACTTAAAATTCACTTGAGGAAATGTGAAGGGAGAAAAGAACCTCACATGACTCTCTTGCAGCTGTCAGTACCCTCTAGTCATTAAGATACATACTGAGAAAGACTGGTTATTGGCAAGATATGCAAATATATCTTGTACACACAAAAGATCAGATATCCTGAGGAAGAAGAATAATTTTAATAAATATCTCCCCACATAAACATTTTACTGAAGGTCTAGGGTTTTTTCAGTTTTAAAAAGTTATGAGAAAAATATTTGTATAAAGCAATTACAATATTCTATATATATTCATTGAATACATGAAAAATGTTATATACTCTTGACTGCCAAGTGTATACAAATATTTGTAGCAGCTCTCTGGACAAAAGGCAAAATTGACTTTTAATATCTAATTATATAAATGAAAATAAGGAAAATAATTCCAGTATTACTGCTAGAATGACACAGTGTGTCATGTAGCATTTGCTCAATGGTTTTATAGAAATATTTCCCTTTGTTTGTTAGGATTATGGTTATAGTCAGGTATTAAAAAATTGCATGTGATAATGACTTACAGATCTCAAGCAAATTATAGAGACTGTTCAAGCTGCTTTCATTTACTTTTCTAAAGGAACAAGGAAAAAGGAGAATAAACCTTGTATTGCTGATTTCAGACATTGCCCACAAAAACTGCAGAAATCTCTAGAACAACAAGGCTTGCAGCTCTCCTACCTTCCTTTACAGGACAAAAGGGAACTTACAAAGCAAGTGCTCCACAAGGAAGAAATAAAAAAAAAAAAAAAAAAAAAAAGAAGTGAATATATGTATATAATATAAGAAGTAACAAATACCCCAAGTATTTAGTACTGGTCTGGGCCAAAGATGCCTAGTGTAGGTACCTGCCAAGAAACAGATTTTTCACCCACCTTGAAAGTAGAGCTGAGAAGTTCTAGAGTTTTACTTTAGTCTTAGAACCAAAAAAATTTTAAAAGCGAAGTAGAAGCATTTTAGGCATTAACCTGTACTATTGCAAAATACAAATGCAGTTTAGGAGACTCAACCCATACCAAGCCACAGCTGTTTCCATAGATACTGTTTAAAACTTCCAACTCCATGCTGAAATTTAAGACAAGCAAGTACAATAAACTCTGCCTAGAGAAAACACCATTCAGTTTGGTTTTCCTTGTCAGTAAATATTTTTGGTCTCTTGCTCTATTAAAAGCAATATTCAGTGTGCTATTCAATGGAAACATTAATTTCTGCTCTCCAAATAGAAAATGGTGAGATTCTCTAAGCAATTTGCAGCACCAGTTTTAAAATATGCTTTTAAAATTCTTCCGGCATCATCTAGTTAAGTTACAATAGCTACACAAAGAAATGGTTGTTCCAGGTAGTCATGCAGACTCAGAGCTCATTAGAACACACTAACACTTTTATGATCTTGGCATGAGTCAAAACAAGGTTCAGGCTTGTGATCTATTTACTGCTGACCTCCATGTCTCCATTCCCATCAACTATCACCATCTACCTACTAGAAATTGAAGCTGACCAGATGGATAGAGAGAAGCCTGTCTAGCAGAAGCAAGATGTCATTGTATCTAAGGATTATACTTTAAAGTCTGAGAAGTCAGAGTTTTACTATATCTAGAAAAAAAAGTAAATCCAGAGGAAGCATCTATAATTTACTTTAAGCAGTGTCAGGATGGCCAGTTACAGGTTAACAGATTCACAGATATTAGGGGTTGGAAAGGACCTAGAAGATCATCTAGTCCAACCCCCCTGCCAGAGCAGGATCACCTAGACCAAGTCACCCAGGAACAGATCCAGGCGGGTCTTAAGTGTCTCCAGAGATGTAACAGCAATTCTACTTGCTTTTCAGGCAACAGGTTCCTGATTATATATTCAACATTTTCCCTTCTGTTTCCTGTAGCAAGGGCAATCAACAATCTTTCTGTAATTTTGGGAAGATGCATTACACACACAGGTTAATTAAGCTTCTTCCATGATCAGACAGAAGAGTATTAAGATTCTTCCTTTATATGAATCATTCTTATGGAAACTCCCAACTTCCTCACTTACTCATAAACCAGGTACCAAGAGTGCTGAGCTAAGTATATAGCTCAGAATTGCAGGGACAGGTAATCTGCCATTACAAATACTTACTAAACATTCCAGAGTCCTCTTTCAAAGCCCTTCTTCAAATCCAAAACAAAATCAGCAACATTTTCCTACAGGCATCTCAGACAGCTTATTGACTGTCTAGTCACCTTTGAGATACATGTTTATAAAATTATAAGAAGGAGCAATAGGCACTTTTATTTCAAAAGCTGTTCCTTTCAAGAGCACTGCAATAAGTTTGTTCCAAATGGCCTGAAAACCAAAAGTGGTTTTATGTTTATGGTAAAAGTAAAAAAACCCAACCTTTCTGCCAAGTCAAGAGATATTTAACTTATTTAGAGCTCAATATGTTCCCTACTGTAAAGATTATTTAAAACTCTACTGAAGCCAGAAAACCAGAAAAAATACAGCATAAATTACTAGAATATGATTTTTAATATGGTGTTATACTGATTGCTTACATTAGGCCCGCTTCAATACCTTTCATAGATTTTAAATGCAAATCCATGAAAAGACCTTTGTAATAATGTTGTTGGCAACCACTGTGGCTCCAAGTGTTTCCTAAGGAAGATGAAGAACTAGTAATGGTAAGGAGCTGTATATGGGTTTGGTGGGTGGCTGGATGTTGGCATCAACCAAAAGGATAATCTGCTAAAGAGCTGAAGTTTTGGATGCAAAGTCTATAGGCCAGTCTTGATGTAGATGTTAATAGCACCTTAATTAACAAGTTGTCAGTTTATATGTTACACAGCATTAAATAAAACCTATTTATCCTGCAAACCTTTTACCCTGCAAAACCCCAAGCTTCTTCTACCAGTACATTCACAGTAAAAAATCCTAAGAAAAAAACAGTTAAATATAAGGAATGATGGAGTATGAAAATACCCAGGGAGGTGATAAAAGAGAACTTAAAATATAAACAAGAGTATAAAGATATATGTTTTTTATTATACTCTCTTCCTGGTGTATTAACCAGCATCAGCAAAGTACATTTTAGCAACAGTTTCTTAAGTTATCTACTCAACAACCTGGCTAGAAAGTATCTGAGGACAGTCATGGCAAGACAAGGTGCAAAACATGTTCATATCCGTTTCCTTACACATCAGAGATTAATTATTTCAATATTAGTTTCACAATATGTCATCCAAATCCTTTAACTTGAGAAACACTACAGCTAAAGTTCATAGTTCTTCATCCTGGTACAAAGTGCCTACCTAGCCTTAGTTTCAGCAGGCATCTCTGAAATAACCAACAAAGAGTAACATTCTTTCATATTTCTGCATTCATTGGATTCACTACAAACAATGATTGAAATCTCATGTTCACATCCAAAAATAAGAATGGGGAGAGATAAGATTATATAGCATCAATCAGTGACTTCTGCTACTTACAGGGAAGGGGGGATAGTATCCATAAAAGTAGACAAGGTCTCAAGTTGAACTGTTGTTTTTCTTTGAGTATGACCTTGAATACATCATGACCTTCAGAAATCCTTTAACCTATCTGTTCCTTAGTTTGCTCTAATACATACATATACTTGCCAAAATCCCTTAATTATGAAGATGATTTGGTGATACAAACTGTACTATTAAAAATATAATTTAATACCAACTGTCAGCTCAACTTGGAACAAAGGACTGAATTTATGGCTTTTATTTAGAGATGAAAGCAAAATTACTTGGCCTGAACTAATCCCACAGACAACAGTTACATGAAAGAACCAACATTTCAAAATCCAGGTTGTCAATCGCAGCCTGTCAGCAGAACGACCAACGCAAGTCATCACACTGGTGCAGGAATTGCAGCTAGAGAACAGAAGCCACTGGAGGCTTTGTGACATTAACCAGCTAGCAAAATACAGTTCAGCTCTATGGGAATGCACCACACATTCCCAGACACCATCCCTGTAAGTTTATAAGCACTCCATAAATCATGTTTAAGCATCTAACATGAGACACACGCTCAAACATTACATTGAAGGCCCACAGTATATACAAAGCAAATTATGACTTAAGATCACTTAATATAGATATACAGAGCTCCTTAAGAACTCAATGTTGTTTCCTCATTGATATCTAGTAGGTGAAATAAATGTTTTGGAGCACATCGTATGCAGAGAGAACTCAGTAATGGGTCAACCCACAGTGCAAAGAGGAGAGATGTAGATGTGTAACAAGTGACTCAAACATGCTTGAAAGCCAAAAGTGTTAACACACTTCAGAAAAGTGTATGACAACTGTATTTATAACAGGAGAAAGAGCAACAGTGGGAGAGAAAGATGGAGAGGAACTTTATTACTTTTTCACCTATGTCTTAATCATCCAGGGGACACACATCGATGGCTTGGATATTAGGATATAGACAGCATGTGTAAAAATCTTTCCAACTCCAGCAAACTAGCATATTGTAGATACAGAGTTCTGGATTATCAGAGATTTTAGTCTGTTTATCTTTTCCAAATTACTAACCCTTATTAAGTATATTTAGAAGAATTATTTTCCTCTCACCACACCTCAGTTAGCTCAGTTAGGTTTAACCACTCCTTTTGGCATAGTTTACAGCCATACATCAGTAGCCCTGCACAAGCAAGCTATGGAAACATATGGTTTATTAAAGAAGCATCATAGAAAACAAGGAACAACACCTCAAAGAGTTAACATTTCTGGAGCTTGAAGCTGATTTAAGTAATTCAATCAATCCTGTCTTTATGATGAACATGTTTTACATGCAAATCACACACTAGATATTAGAAAAAAAAAAAAGCATAAATTCAAAGGAGTGTATGTACCATTTACTGAAGCAAAGGCAAGTTTAGATTTTTCATAATTTTGATATCTCATAACACTATTCCAATTAAAACACATTTCTGGGGGAAAAATTAGACTGAAACTCAGTACCTACCATTGAGGATTTTGTGGAGAACGTCAGGAATATCATGAACAGGCTACAGTCAGTCATTCTCATTTATATTTGTACTCTGTTGCTCATGCAAGAATTCTGCATGGACAAGCAAACTGCAGCAGCAGGTCCTTCAGATGATCTTCTATAAATGCTCCATTTCAAGACATTGGTGAAAGCCTTCTCTTCTCAGGGCAGCTGGGAGCTTTTTATTTCAGAAGGAACAAAAAACTAAAAGCAGCAAACCAGATATTTACAGTATTTTGAAATCTTCCACTGAGTGGTGCTGATCATTACTGGAGCTATGGAATTTCATTAGATGGATCACTGGCTCATTTCCAAACAGTAGTTCCTCTTTTGCCAGGAAGCTGAAGGATGGTGCTTTCTGAGAAAACACCGAGCAACATTTCTGGAAGCTGACTGACAGATTATGTCTATTCCCTGTGCGTTATTTGAATATCCTATAAATATTTCAGCATGGCATCAAAAAGATAGATACCTCTCTGAATAGATGCTGCTCAACTTATAGAAGCACATACATCTTTTGGATTGCTCCTCTTCCTTTGAAAATCCATTTTTGAATGAGATGGTAAAAATATATAGAAGTAGCTAATAGGTGGTTCCTGTGGTCTGTGTAGTTCTGTACAATTACAAATTATATTAAGACCTCTGTTACCCAAATGATTAATTCAAAATTGCAGAAATAGCCTCTGACATGCATTGCAGGTATGACTGCTAGCAGACTCCACTGGAGTTGCTTAGCATCTCTGATTAGCAGACGTGTTTTCTGTTACTTACAATTATGTCTAAGTTTAACCACCACACTGAAGTTTCACAAAATTTGCAGGTTTTCTGACTCAAAGGGACAGGGTAGATTTTAAGTTTTATTAAAACACAGAAAAATCAGCTCTAGAAATCACCTGGAACATACTTTGAAGATATAGGCATAGTTAGTAACAAAATATGAGCTTAATGTCTCAAATAGATGAGGATCCTCTACTTTTCCTATAACAATATCCCTCCTTTAAAATGAGGATAATTCCATCTCTCAATGACATTGTAAAAATTCTCTGAAAAACTCTGAGTTACTTTAATCACAAACACAAATGACAAGAAAATTACTATTATATCTTCAGAGTAGTTTAAGGAAATAAACAAAAAAGTCAGAAATAAAGTACAATTCCCAAAGAATCAAAGGACAAGAACAACATAAAAACACACCTTCCTCCAGCTTTTACACATGTAAGGAAGCTACCACATAACTCCAGACTGGCCCAGTTGTAGCTCGCATATTAATCTTCATTTGGGCATTCTGGAGTATTTCATAACCTCATCTTTCTGGTAGGCAATGGGAGATGTGATACGGTGTCTGGAACTGGCACGAGTTCAGTGGGTCCTTTCAACATGTTATGAAATAAAAGGACTTATTCTACCAAAGGGCAGGAGGACATAATTTCTATCCCACTGTATTCCTTGTTCCCAGTGACCTTGTTAGGCAATTACCTTCCTTTATAGTGGAAATCTGGAAACTTGCCACTTCAAATAGCTGCATAAATGCAACTGTCTTCCAAGAGTATTCACCTGTCAAATTCGCCTTTCATACTTAGAAAGGATTTCACTCAGTCTTCTAAAACTCTTGTATATGGGGCACATCTGACTATGTTTAGGCAAGACATAAACAGTCACAATCAGAAGAGTATCTGGGATTTTTCCTTGAATACAGAGGTAGAAGATGAGTAATGTGCTAACCCAACAATTCACCAGGCTTGTCTTTCTCAGGAAGCTTAGCGTGACAACATGTGCTTCCTACCTGCTTCTAGTACAGCCTACCTACCCAAAAAAATTTAACTTTTTTGAGTTAAATTCTAGTAATTCTGTTTAACTCAAATAATAAAGGACAACAGAATTATTTTGCAGACTCACTATTTTCCTCTTTTTCTGGCTTTTCTTCAGTAGTATCTTCCCAGACATAAGTTTTACTTTAGAAAGCTTGTAACTTCTAAGACTTAGGCTATGGCAATTCTAAGTGACAGTGACCAAGTCCTTCAGGGAGTATACACAGAGCTTTCACCTGACAGGAAATAATAGCTGACAACTGGGTGAAACCAAGAAGACTCCATCTAAATTAGTCTCATAGCTTGCAAATCTCAGATAAACTGGGCAGAGACACAGGAGACAATCTTTCTACTTTGTAAATGGAGCAGCAAACTGAACTGCATGACCCTCATTCTTGGATATGCTTAATGGAGTCAAGAACAATTTCTTGAAATAGTACTTGTGGCTCTTGACAAGAAAGTACAAATTTCTTGCAACTTCTATAACTTTATTACACCTAAATATTCTGAATTCAGACAACAACTGGAATAAGAATGACAGAAACCAAGTCAGAGGGCAGACATGAGAGGAACTCTTATATTTCATATAAAGCATCTCCAGGAATCTTTTCCTTGTTCACAGACAGAGCCAGCTCAGAGGCACAAAGCAAAAGTATTAAAGCTGTGTGTTCGTACAGAAGAGGTAAGATTTAGCAATATAAACTATTTTGTAAAATGAAGTATAAAGCAGATGTGTGTTTGCACTCATCTAACAAGAGACCTTTTTCAATTTGATTCTATAAAAAGTCATATTAGCCCCTGAGAATATTCAGGAATGTTTCCACAGGCACTGGGGGGGGAAAAAAAACCCCAGACCTAAAACAAAACAAAGAAGTGTAGATCAAAGCATATAGTAAAGCGTCAGCCATCAAACTCTGGAGCCATAACAAAGGCTTTATAATCTAAAAAAGATTAAATGGTTGCCATTTTAGAGTGTTTCTGTGAGTGAGAGATAAATGAGAACATGGTAAAGGTCCAAAATACGCCGACTGAACAAACCCCATCTGTTACATTTCCCAAGATGACACTCTGCTCTATAAGCTTTATTAGAAAATGCATGGCGAGTCTAGCCAATTTTCCCTGAAAAGGAAAACCTCAGCCCTGTATATCAATGGCAAGAAGAGCCAAACAGGGTAACAAAGACTCTTTCAAACACAGGAAAATCTAATTAAGAAGGACAAAACAGTTACTGTGAAAGAACCAAAGCTTCTATACCCTAATACATTTCCAAAGGTAGGGTTTTATAGGAGTACATGACTTACTATGTATACCCTTACACTTCACAGTAATGTAATATCAGTTCTTTTGAAGTATTTCACTAAATAAAGCAAACAAATTGTGACAGACTCAAGGCAGAGAACTGTACACACTTGCAGAATTTTTTGATCACAGTATTTGCTCAGAATTTTAAAGCGAGTGTCTGCAGCTCTACTGACTTCTTACAGCATAACCTCCAGCTATAAGCAAGCTCTGAATGTCAGCTTGCTGTAATACCTACTGAACAAGCACACATTAGGAAGGTTAATACAGAACTCTGGCAATCAAAAGAAAAATCTTTTAAGTTGCTCCTTTGAAAAGATTCAGACAAAAACCCCCAATTAAGTGTGACAGATCCTGGAAACATCTGATTGCAAATTGCAGAGGATTTGACAATGGATTTTGTTCAGATGAAAAAAAGGGGTGAAAAAGATCCAAACATTGCATTCATTCAGGATGGCTGAGAGACTTAATTTTCAGCAAAATACATTTCACTATATCACGTTGGATTTTTTTTTTTTTCTGAAGTTATACCATAGAATTCTAAATAAACTAGATGCTGAAGTTATACAGATTTCCAGAGACCATGAATTTGATTTTTCTCCAAATCTGGGACACCTCTAAGACTGTAATTTTCCATATAACAAACCAATGATACAGAAAGATGACTTAATGACTGATCTCAGAATTTCATTAAATTTCAGTATGGAGCTTCCTGCTAATATTACCATTGCAACTGGTTATTTATTTTAATAATGGACTCTCTGAGGGACTGTTAAGTTTCCTAAGAGCACACGCAATTAACATCAGCCTCTGGAAGGAATAAGAGAATCACAGTTACCCAGTATGTTAAAATCAGTTCTTGTCTGTTTGCTACTTATGTATCCTATTTATACCAGAGGCCAAGGGTCAAGGAAGAGAGTGAGCTAGGCAACATGCAAAGCTTTTTGGATTTCTGTGATTTAAAAGGTTTCACAGTAGACCTTGCTTGTAAGAAAATGTCTTTTAAGAGACAAAATATTGAACTGCAGCTGACTCTTCAGCAAATCACAGGATACAAAAGGCACAGAGTAAGAACGGAGAGCACAAGAATGCACAGAGAAAAGTAGAAGATGAGTTTGAAACAATTCTGCAAAATATGCTATGTAAAGACTGAGCTCACTAGAATATGTAATGTAAAAATGTGTTTTAAAGTACAGAATTTGAGGTCTAAAATTAATTTCTCTCTTGCTTAAAGCAATATCAAAATTAAGTTTTGATATTTTCAGACTTCAACAACAAAGGGGTTTTTTTTTGAGAAGGGGGTGGGGAGAGAGGGCAGCATACAGGGGGACGTATCTCTTAGCAGGTTGCAATGGTACTGGTTAAAACAATTATAGCAGAAGGAAAATATTATTGCCTTCATTATCACTTACATCAAATGGACTATCTGGTGAAAGTCAGGGAAATTTCATTCCTGAAACACAATCTTACAGCATCAAGTATAATGTGAGAGTTTACTTATTTCTATGTGCTACTAGGCCAGTGTTATGAGCACACTGAGATATTTGTGAGCACAACTACCACAACTGAAAAACTAGTTTAACTGCTTCCAGACTGTTTTTACTCAACTATTGTTCAAAGTCTGGTGAGCCCAAGCAACTACTTAAGTCCTTTCTGATAGATATGATGAGCTGTACAGCAGTTGAGTACACATAGGCAAACCTAAGTCTAACATCAGCAGATGAACTTGGTTGTCTTTGCAATAGGAAAAGGTTCTGGGTGGACTGCTGCATAGAGGCTTCTGGTGTTTTGCTGGGCTAGAAGTGAGCATTTTGCTTTCCATGCTGGGTTACTTCTAGCACTAGAGGTAATTAACAGGATAAAGTTCATTTATGATCCTCCCTCAGGCCCCTTGAAATCTCTCATCAACACAGCTACAAGCCCCTCACGCTACTGTGAGATCTAAGTCATGTGCCAACCACACCACTGTACTGGTTCATCTCTTTTTACTGACATATAAAGAATGCAATGTTTTGATTTGGGATGTTGGAACACACAATCAAACATCTTAAAAACTGTTTCATCATCAAAGCTGACATTGTTGTGGTTTTTTTTCTCTAGTATTTAGCAGCACCTGAAAACTCAGTCTGCACAGAGCAGGCTCTGAAAAGCCAATTCAGAACTTGGACAACTTAAACACATAAACAATGTGGGAACCAGCTTAAAAAGACATTTATCAAATCCACAGTCAGAGGCAACCAGCCTCTGGATTCCACATTCCACAGTAAAGCAGCAACCAGCCTACTTCCTTTTAATATGTTGCTTGCTAGAGGCATTATTAATTACTTGTAGTTGTTATTATCACTCAGCTGTAAGAGCACTTTCACCACAGGTTATTTATGAATTCCATATGCAGCTGATGTCATATGGCACTATACATTTGCAAAGAAAAAAAAGCAATTGTAACAATTTAGTTTGTAGGGAGATGCAACTGATGGATACATGATGCAAAGGTTCTTTAGGCAATCCCTCCATCTCCAGCTATCCAACTCAAGTGGAACACAAATTACAAGAGTTCTGGTTCTTACAGCATGTGAATTATGTGAAAACTTTAAGAAAAAAACACTGCTACAGCTGAACTCACTGCATTGCATATAGATGCTGAGAGGACAGGGTTACTTCTCCCATTCTTTGATCTACAAGTTGTGACTCCCTGCTTAAGACTACACCAAACACACAACAGGTGCTTCCCACAGCATCTGCCTTCCCTGGTAGCATGGCCCTTCTCCAGTGGGCCTGGAGTGTTCTGCTCTCTGCTAACCAGAATGTGCTTTTCTTGACATTTATTAGACCAAGCATTCAGAAGATTCAAAAAGACAAGTACTTATTAGTTAAGTGTGAATATTTGCAAGCTCAGGCAACCATAATCACAGGTAAACATGAGGCTCAGATGCTGCTGCTATTCTGTTTTTTTTGCAATTGCTTCCACAGAGCAGCAGTCAGTATCAGAACATGGCTCTAAGCTGTAATGAGTGAGAGTCTAACTGGAATCTGTGTAAAGATGAAACAAACCGGAAACGCTTTCTCAGGTTTTTTTTTTTTCAGAGATGACAAAATCCTCTCAGGTACTCCTCTCATTTTCTCCCCATCTTACTAACACACCTGTATGGGTACACAACATTAAATTCTTCATGCAATACCTAACTTGAAGGAAATGTCTCTGACAAGTCTAATATACCATGAAGTCCCAAAGAACATACAAGAAAAGTCACAAAGTCTGGAGACTATTTGTTTTTCCCCGAGATGCTGGCAGAACATTTACCTCGTCTTTGTTCCACCCATGATGCAGTATTATACACTTTCAATTACATGGAAAATTCTCCAGTTTCCAGCAGAGAAGGGCTCTGTCTGTGCAAGGCTACAAACGGGTGTTGCTTTGCAAGACATGGCTGAGCTCGGCATGGTCATTCTTAAGATGCTGTATGAGAGCTAAGGGAAGTATCCCAGTCACTAGCACGTCAGTTTCCTTGCATGAGATGAGGCTGGCAGCAAAGCATCTGACAGGCCACAGTGGGGTCCTCCAACCAGGCACCCACACTCAGGCTATTGCAGTAGGAAAAACAAGCGAAAACTTGAAGAAAACACCATGTGTTTCCACGTTCTTCTGGGCAAGCAACAAGCAAGTAATTTACCCAACTACACAACACATTAGGGGTCAAGCATATGCAGAACAACTCTGCTATCCAGGACAAAACTATTCTTGCTGTCATGTCTCTTCAGAATCCCACATTCACAGATTCACAGATATTAGGGGCTGGAAGGGACCTAGAAGATCATCTAGTCCAACCCCCCTGCCTGAGCAGGA
>JANHGL010001558.1:0-10804 GCA_024611195.1 Ceyx melanurus
CACCATCCCTTAACACCTCCCGTGCAACCACAACTGCCTGGGAAGAATGAACAGGAGGCCCACCCTCATCATCATCCCCCCGGAAACCAGAGAGTTAGTGGCTGCGGGAGCTAGGATGGGCATCCCTCCCTGCTGCAGGAGGGTTGGGAGCCTTCGGGGAGCAATCCTGCCCTGCAGAGAGCACCCCAGGGGAACGGGACACAGCAGCTCCTCACAGCCCCAGCCCACAGGGCTCTTTGCTGCCCGGGAAAAGGGCTGGTGCAGAGGGACCAGTGGCTCAGGACCAGGGTCTGCTCCTCCCACTAGCTGGAGCCTTTCTCTGCCAGGGATGCTCCTCTTCCCACAGGTGACTGATGCTGAAGGGTCCCTGCACTCAGCACCTTGGGGCCGGGTTGCTCCCTGAGCTCTGGTCAGAGGGAGGGGTGGGAGGCAGATCGCTGCCTGGTCTCTGAGCTGGACCAGAACGTGCTGGGCTGAGCCTCCATCAATTCCCAGGCAGAAGCAGGTAACTGGTGATTTCTCTGTCCTGGCAGCGGCCAAGTGCTAGGAAGGAGGTCGTTCGAGGGACGGATCTGTGCCTGTCCGGGCAGGGACAGGAAAGCTGATGAAGATCATTACCGGGAGCAGCAGGCGCTGAACGAGAGCGCAGCGAAAAACGGCAACGCCAACAAACGCAGTGAGTGCCCTGCCCGGGGGAGGGGGGATGCTCAGGGCACTGCTCTGCCACAGCCCCAGTTCCTGGCCCTCACCTGCACCCCCTGCAGACGCCTCTGCCTCAGCTCCTTGCCCATCACACCCAAAATCACTGTGTTCCAGGAGCGAGGGCTCAAATCCACACCCAGGCAGGATGCTTTGACCTTTCTCGACTAAATCTCATGTCTCATAGATAGAACCCGCTCCCTTTTCCCTCCAGAGTGCAAAGCTCTCTGAGCTGGGCTTTCACAGCCAGATATATTTGCTTTTCATTATTATTACTCCTCATAAAGGGGCACCAGCAATGGCAGAACCCTGGCGAGCACCCAGCACGGCTTGAGCTTAAATCCCGCAGAGGTAGTCCCGGCCGTGTCTTGCCCTGCCGTGGCCAACACTCTGCTCTCCCTCTCTCCTCTCCAGCGTTCAAGCAGAGCCCGCAGGGCATCTCAGCGCTGAGCACTGGAGTTAAGAAGCGGCGGCACGGCGACGAGGAGATGTATTATGTGCCTGTAAGTGGTGGTGAGCTGCGCTGAGCAAGAGCCCGGCTCGGGGTGGCTGAGGCATGGTCCCCCCTGCCAGAAATTCCTCGGGGGTGGGATGTCAGGCAGGATGGGGTTGCACAGTCTCCTCCAGGCACTGGGGATGAGCAGAGACCTAGAGAACAGGATTAAAAGCACCTTTTGAGTGCACACATCCATGATAGTTCTGGCCCTCAAGTACTGCCTGACCACAGTGATGCAGCACCGTGTGTGGCTGGGTGGAAAAAAGGGATGGAAGGTTCCCATCCTTGGAAGGCAGGATGGGAACCAAGTGGAGCCCTGGGCTTGTTCCCTCCTCCAGGTTCGAGGCCGGGAGAACTTTGAGATCCTGATGAAGATAAAGGAGAGCCTGGAGCTGGTGGAGCTGGTCCCACAGCAGCTGGTTGACTCCTACCGGCAGCAGCAGCAGCAGCTCTTGCAGAGGCAGTAAGTACCCCCACAGCCCCCAGGAGCCCACAGCAGGGAGAGCCTGGGGAGTGGCCCCTGCCACGCTGCTGGGAGAGCCCCCAGCGCTGTGTCTTGTTCTTCAGCTCCAACCTAAACCTCTCCTGGAGCAACCTGAGGACAGTTCCTCTTGTCCTGTCCTTGGGATAACGGCTCCAGCCTCCTGTCAGGAGCTGTCAAGAGCCAGAAGGTCTCCCCTGAGCCTCCTCTCCAGGCTGAACAAGCCCAGGTCCCTTAGCTGCTCCTCACTAGACCCCTCACCAGCAGGAATTCTGCTTGGCCAGAGGGGAGCTCAGGACAGGGCAGGGCAGCTCCATTCCACCCACTGCAGCCTGACCACCCGCTTGCTTTCCTCGAGCAGGAGCCAGCTGCAGACACCTTCCTCCTACGGTCCCGTCCTTTCACCCATGAACAAAAGTCACGGGGGAGGAATCAACAAGCTGCCCTCTGTCAACCAGCTGGTGGGGCAACCAGCACAGCACAGCTCCGGCTCCACACCCAGCCTGGGACCCATGGGTAAGGTCCTCACGGTGCTGGGCAGAGCAGGGGGCAGCAGCCTGCGCTCACAGGGTGGTTAGCAGGGCTGGGGTGATGTCTTAATGGATCTACTTGCTGTGTTCCTAGGACCTGGAATGCTGAACAGTCACCCCATGCAACCCAATGGAGAAATGAATGGGGGCCACTCATCCCAGTCCATGGTCTCTGGATCACACTGCACACCACCTCCACCCTATAACCCCGATCCCAGCCTCGTCAGGTAGGTAAAGCCTCCTGTGCTCTACCTTGTCCTCTGACCTTTCTTGCTGTAGTCCTCGCTCTAACCTCCAGATGTCTAGCAACTGGTCAAGTTGCCACTGGTCCCAACTGAGGAATCACTGCCCACAAAACCACACAGATCACTCTCCTCATCTCAGAAACCAAAGCCCAGCTACCCAAGTTAGAAACCTCTACTGCCCTCACACACCTCTGCCTGGGTCACCTAGAAACTAAACACAGCCAAACTAGAGTCTCTTTCTGCATGTCAAACGGGCATGTGGCTTTGTGACTTTCCCCCTTCCCCTTCCTTACCAGCGCTGTGTGGAAGTGGCTCCACGTGGTTTACTTCCACCAGGGATGTGTTACCAGCTCTGCAGCCACTTTTTAATGTTTTGGTCTTTAAATAGACCACAGAGATGTGGACAGATACCCCAGCCAGGGCGGGCAGGTAGGTACGTGTTCGTTATCAAGAGGTGCTCGAGCTCCTGCAGGTTATTCCAAGTCACTGAGCTGAAACCTCTGATGATCAGGAGGGGAAAAAACCCACATAGTTTTTAGGAATAAACATAGTCCCATTCTTCACTTTGACATTAGTGAAATGAAAGTCATGCTTTGGGTGGCACCAGCCCCAGACAAAATGCTGCCCAAGTGGTTGGAGCACCCCAGAGCTCCCCTGGCCTGGCCTTGTGCCCCTCCCAGCCCCCCAGAGGCAGGTCCTGGCAGCCCGTGGCCTCACCAGGCACCTGGATCAGGGTTTTCCCCATCAGTGATGGTGCAAGAACAGCTTTTATTTGTGAGAAGTTAATGCCACTTTTCTTTTCCAAATTTTTTCTGCAGTTTTTTAACAGGACTGGGGTGTCCAAACTGCATCGACTATTTCACTTCACAAGGGTTACAGAATATTTACCACCTGCAGAACCTATCCATAGAGGTAAATGCTTTGGGAAGATCTGTTCTTACCACTTGTTTCTATCAGCTGTTGATCTGAAAAACAAGGACAAAACTCTTTCAAAGGAAAGGGAAAATGTGAACCCAGGGTCATACAGAACATGTGCTCCCAGGATTTATGACTTACAGTTGTTTAGGAATTCTCCTGGTCCTTCAGATTTAGCAGTAGCTCAGTCATCAGTAGCAACCATGATAGTCCCAATTGGTTCCTCACACTGTCAGAAACAGAGTTAAAGATCCTCGGATCACACCTCAGGTGGATTTTCCACAGCTGAGGTCTCAGTAAATAACCCACAGCCCATGAACTGGTGGGAGCACTTCTGGTTTTATCTTCCCCAGTTAATCTTTAAGACAAAAGAGACTGAAATCAAGGAGTCAAGTCCAGGACATTTGTATGACGGGAACCCTGGAATGAAATAGCTGAGGTCAGGCCAATGGTGCCAAGAAAACCAGCAGTGGGGATGCTGGAAGTACCTGAGCTGGTGCAGAGCATCTGTCCTCTGCTGCTGCCATTGGTGGTTACATCACAGACTCGTGGTGACAACAGTGAGGGTGGCACCAAGGCAGGGGCTCTCCCAGCCTGCCAGCATAGTGAGGAAAAAAGCCCCACAATAGTCTTAAGCCCCTTGAGCCACAGCAAGCCCTGTCAATCCCAGAGTTGGTGTTTGGGCCGGGACAAAGCTCCTGTCCCCGGGGGGTTGCAGCAGCTGCCATCAGCCCAGTGGCCACACGATGGTTTGGTGGTGGTAGCTGGGGCCAGTTGCATCACTTTAGCCTGGTTTTGGACTGGTTTCTGAATTAACTCCGTGCCCATCTGTCGAAGGCAACATTTGGCACGGCCAGACCTTGCCCTAAGTCGCTGAGCTGTGTGTCCCAGACAGCATTTGTAATTAATTATTAATTGCATACCTGTTGTCCTCTCCGGTTAACACCCACTGAGTCTCTGTGTTCGACATTAACACAGATCTCTGGCAGCTCTCCACTGCCACCCTGTGTGTTCTGGTGCAGGACCCCCCAGTCCTGAGCTCATCGACCTCCTTTGGCTTTGACCCCAGCCCACAGCAGTGCAACAGCCCATTAGAGTCCCCACCATGTGTGGTGCACCCTGGGGGCCAAGTGCTGCTCCAATCTCCTGGTCCAGGACCAGAGGAGGAACCAGCCTGGCACTCCCTCCCTCCCATTTACCAATTTGATGTGAACTTATCCCAAAAAAACCCAGAATTTCTGACCTGCAAAGCTGTGTTGGAACCAGCTGGCCGTTGGTTACGAATGTGAACTCACCCATGGGGGATGCACCCGTGGGCTCGGGGTTGTCATCCAATGACAGGACGAGAGGCAATGGGTGCAAGTTGGAGCACAAGAGGTTTAAGGTCAACACAAGGAAGAACTTTTTCTCAGTGAGGGTGCCAGAGCTTTGGAACAGGCTGCCCAGGGAGGTTGTGGAGTCTCCATCTCTGGAG
Source organism: Ceyx melanurus (assembly GCA_024611195.1). Classification (NCBI taxonomy): domain Eukaryota; kingdom Metazoa; phylum Chordata; class Aves; order Coraciiformes; family Alcedinidae; genus Ceyx; species Ceyx melanurus. The sequence goes on from JANHGL010001558.1 coordinate 4,841, forward strand.
ACACTTTAAGACCCGCCTGGATCTGTTCCTGGGCGACTTGGTCTAGGTGATCCTGCTCAGGCAGGGGGGTTGAACCAGATGATCTTCTAGGTCCCTTCCAACCCCTAATATCTGTGAATCTGTGAGTGCCAGCCCTGCTCCCTTAATCATCCCCACGCACCCCCCTGAATCACGAGCTCGGGGTCTCCGCCGGCTGTGCCTCAGCGGTGTCGTTCTTCCAGGACCTGGGAGCGCTGAAGATCCCGGAGCAGTACAGGATGATCATCTGGCGAGGTCTGCAGGAGCTCAAGCAGAGCCACGACTACGGTGCCCAGCAGCTGATCCGTTCCAGCAGCAACGCCTCCACCATCTCCATCGGCAGCACCGGGGAGCTGCAGCGGCAGCGGGTGATGGAGGCCGTGCACTTCCGCGTGCGCCACACCATCACCATCCCCAACCGCGGCGGGGCCGACGAGTGGGCAGACTTTGGGTTCGACCTCCCGGACTGCAAAGCTCGTAAACAGTCCATCAAGGAAGAGTTCACGGAGGGAGAGATCAACTGAGGGGCTCCCGAAGGGTCTCCAGGGGGAAATGAGACCCCAACGAACCCCGCTGTGAAAAGTACTTTCAGCCTCGGGTGTCTGCAAAGGGGTGATTGTGTTGTCCGGTGGGGAACTGCAGGCTGGGGGTGACACCCACGAGAGGCAACCACCCCAGAGAGGAAACCACGGTGGATTTGGCTGAGGAAGAGGAGGGAGGGCAGCTGGGGCAGCTCGCTGAAGGGAGAGGGGTTTTTCTGCCCCAGGGGAGGCTGCTCCTGGCACCCCACAGCGATGGACACAGCCTGAAGTTGGAAGCTTTCCCCCTTGGCAAGGTCAGCCTTGGTCACTGCTGCCCTGCCCTCGCTGCCTGTGCTCCCTGGTGTCCAAAACCAACAGGTTTTATCCTCAACAGGACTCAGCCCTCGTCCATTCCCTTCTCTGTGCTGGCACCTGCCCGTGACCAAGGCAAAGCAACGTGACCTGCACTCCCAAAAACTCCCCGTTCCCCTCAGTTTCTTCTAGAGCAGAAAAGAACCTGTTTGTCCATTCCCAATGTGTCCTTGTACTTAAATATTTGTGTATATAAACTGAAGCAAATGTACATACAGTATACTCATTGTGCTGTACGGAGATAAAAAGATTTATTTTCATGTAAGCTATAAAAATTGATACTTACTCCTGGGACACGATGGTGCCAAGTAAATTAATTCCATGTCCTAGCATGTAAACACGCAGCAAATCATGTCTCAGCCTTGTCTATTCAAAATTCCTTTTTATTTCCTGTTCTGAATACTGCAGAGGAGAGGGAAGTGAATTCTCCTAGGAGGCTGGGTGATCCCTCCCTGCTCCACTGGGGGGTAGTGCCAACATCTCAGACCTTTACTCCAAGGGAGGGGAAAATGAGTGGGAGCCTCGTCTGTGTGGTACCAGCATCCCTGGTCCTCACTCTGCTGCCTCTGTCTCGGTGCCCAGTGGCAGCTCTGAGCCTCTGGCACACTGGGGGCGCCTCCTCTACCCCCCTGGGCTCAGCTCCACTCTCTGGCTGAGGCTGCCCCAGCACAGAGCCAGCCTGGAACCCACAGCAGAACACAAAGTTCTGCTCACTGCGAGTGAACTGCTGCAGCAACGACCAAGAGGCAAAGGCTGCCTTTTTATAAGTAAAAGTTGGGTTTTTTCAATAAATGACTAGAAACCAGAGAGTGGAATGGACAGCAGTGATTGTGGTTGAGACACAGCTCTTCTGAGGTGAAAAAATTACATTGTTGGAAACAATTTCCACAAGAGAATTGTCCTCAGTTCTAAATGCCAGTGCTATTTCTAGTTTCAGTAATACATCTGCCAAACATAGGAATTGGAAACTGAGTTTTTAGAGTGTCGTTTAGAAACTACCACCCAAGGCAAGAACATGATTTTAATGCAATAATAATAATAATAAAGCTTTAAAAAGCCCTTGCAAGTGGGTGTGTGAGAAGCAGGCAAGACCAGTTGGGCTCATACACCCACAGCAAGCTCACCCCAGGGACACAGCCCCCAGGGGGACACAGAGGTGCCTGTTGCTGAAGAGACTATCTTGTTCCGTGCTATCTGGTCCAGATCTGCTGGACTGTACAAACCCCCAAACCTTTAAAATAGGCATCAGAGGCCCTTGCTATGCTCAAAGGACACAAATATTGCATTGGAGTGGAGAAATCAGCAGCCTCCTGGCAGCTGCTGCAGGGGGTGCCACAGCTGACACCCAGCCCAGGGGCAGAATACCCCCAGCAGCTGCCTCTCTTCATTCCCCCCCTGACAAGCCCTGTCTCTTTCCCAGCCCCCTTGGGAGCTCACTCACATTTATTCCCTTGGACAGCACAGGCCAGTTTCAGCTCTGGGTAAACCTTTCCCATCTGTTCAATCACTTTTGCAGTCTGAAGAGCCAGCTCATATGTTTGGAAAGGCACAAACACTGGAGGGACAGAAGGACAACAGTGTTTGGGGTGCAACACTATCACACCTACTTTTTAGAATCCTTAAGTGTTCCTAAAGATAGACATGGGAGCAGCTGAAGGTTCTGGAAGCCCATCACTTCTGCATCCTGAGACTAAAAGAATGTGTTGATATGACACAGTCACCTCCTCACTGCCTTTCCATGCTCAGCTCTGCTCCTAGGGCTTGGGAGTGCAGACACTTTGCTGTCACAATGATGACAAGGAACCCAACACCTACAGTGAAGACTGAGAGAGAAAACTGGCATTTTTTAAGAGAAAGCCTTGGGAAAACTGCTCAGCTCATAAAGAAAATGCATTTTTAAATCCCCTTTCTTGGCATTTCTGCTCTGTGGCCACACATATCTTCTCTTCCACCCCAAATTCCACTTACTTAACCCCCTTCACCATGCAACATTCCTTTGGTTTTTCTCCCAGAATTATACCCCCCCCAAATCTAACTCCTCCCTGAAGTGGCTCCCTGAATGATGCAAAGCAGGGACTGACAGGGACAAGTTGATGATCTTAAAGGTCTTTTCCAAACTAAATGATTCTATGCTTCTATAAAATCCATATTCTGCATTAAAGGCATATTGATAGGTCCCCAAATCCCCAGCCCCAGAAACAGCATCACAGAGTTGGGTCCATTCAGCTACAAACTGACTATCAAAGAAGCCCACCCCCCTGGAAGCCCACCAGAAAATACCCCCCAACTCCCCCCCAGAACAGTTCCATCCCAGAAACTTTACCTGTGGGTACTTGTTCCCAGATTCAACACGACTGAGCATGGCCAGGACAAAGGCAGCTGTCTTGCCAGTACCAGACTGAGACTGTGCAATCAGGTTCTGGGGGGCTGCAGAACATCCAGCAGACATCAGCTCAATCAGAGGAACCCCCCCTGGACAACATCACCAAGGGGTGGGATGATAAAGCAAATGCAACTGGTGACATTCCAACACCTTTTAGATCCACCCCTGGACCTGTGCCCAGCTCCAGCAGGAACACTCCACGGAGCAGAAGGTAGTTTCTGGCCTCTATCAACCCTCTCTTTTGGCACCTCTGGATTATCTGTCTGTACTTTTCCATTCACACACCTCCCCCTAGTGTCTTCATTCAGTGCAGCTCAAGGAGAGGAAAACTGACCAGTGCAACACCTCCAATGCTCCCACCCTCCCAGGATCTCTGGATTTCTTCCCTACACAGAGTAGGAAAGTGGGACTGACCTCAGCTTCAGTACCAGCCCTGGGAAAAAGAGAAACCCAGGGCTGCTGCCACTCAGTTGGTGACACTGTGGGCACAGGAACCCACCAGGCACACAGCCCAGACAGCTCCCCCATCACCACTGTCCCCTCTCAGAGGACACTAAAGTTCTCCCCTCCCAGAGTGCCAGTAGGAAGCTTATGGTTCAGTGAGCATCATGGGCAGGGCATTCTCTTGGATCTTTGATAGCCTGTTGAAGCCCATGGCATAGACTCCCTGCAGGAGCTGTGGTTTCCTGAAAACAAGAGGGGTTTGATTGGATATTTCTGTTCCCAGGTTTTAACAGCTTGAAGCAGAGAAGTCTCTGGCTCATCCCTTCAGGCACTTAGAGTCTCAGCTCCTCAAAGGACTTCATGGAGGGGTGAGGTGGGATCCCTCTGCAGCACCTCCACCTGGTTTGTGGTGAGGTAGGATCCCTCTGCAGCACCTCCACCTGGTTCATGGTGTCCACCAGGTTCCTGTGGATCAGCTTGTTCAGCAGGGACTGGGCAGCCCTGTCCTCTGGTGGAAAAGGAGGTGGGAAAGAGAAATATATCACATAAATAAGATAAATAAATCACATAAATAAGCACATAGCAGCCCCTGGCAGGTGTGGCACCCACAAGGTGCATCCAAACACTGGAATTCTCTGTTTCAGAGCCCAAATTTCATGAACCTGTCCATCCAGGTATCCTAGGGATTCACACTGAATATCCAGGAAGACAAAGCAAAGTGAGCACCGTTTTAAGGGGGATCTTAACAACAGAGCTTATTTCAGCTCTTAGGACTGCAGCATCTCTCTGCTGAGAAAAGGCCAAGAGCCCTGGGGCTGTTCAGCCTGGAGAAGAGCAGCCTGAGAGGGGAGCTGATGAATGTTTGCAAACATTCCAGGAGCCAATGGCTTTAAAAGGGTTAGAACATGTCTTACAATTCAATCCCTGGGGCAGGGTACAGGATCAGCTGTCCTGGGACATAAGGCAGACTTATTTAAGCATATATTACACTGATTTCTTCCCAACCTTCCTCCCAAATCTTTTCCCACAGTGCCACTCACCCTTCTCCTCATCTTCTGACTTCTCCATGTTGATGACAGCACCTAAACCAGAACAAGGCAGCTCAGGGGCACTGTGTTTGGAATACTGGGAAAAAAAAGCTACAATCCAGCCCTTTTTCCTCAGGAATGCCCTGCTCTGGGGGAAGAACCCAAGTTACAGCCTCCTCTGTATGGCCAAACCAACCCATTTTGGCTGCTCGAGCACAAGCCAAACACGACTTCAAAAGCCAGCCTAGCAGGACCAGGTATTTAATCTCCCTTGCTGTTTAATCTCAGTTTAATGTTCCTCATTTCTGGACTAAAGGTGAATTTCCTTGTGTTTTAAACCCACTGGAAACCAAAACCAGAAGCACTGATGCCCTTTCCATGTTTTCTGAAGGGCTGCAACTCACCATTGGCATCTGGTTTGGTTTTTTCCTCCTTCAGGTGTAAACTGCTCAGCTACAGGGGAGGAAAAAACACAACATCAGAGCTCTCCAGGGGCACTAAACCTGCATTTTTAATTCCCAGGAAACCTTCAGCTTCCACCAGGGCTTCTCATTTACCCACCCAGGCCTGGATGAAGTCAGTGACATGAGCTTGATTCCAAGAGTTTTAAGGCAAACATCATTTTTTCCAAAGCTTTAATGATGCCATGGAGAAAGGGGTTGTTTTCTGGCTCTGTGGCTCCACTCTGCTGGCCAGCAAAGGGAAAAACATCCATTCCAGGACAGAATCTCCATTCCCAGGGGGCATGAGCTGCCCTGGGATGAGTCTTTCTTGCCCAGGGTCTGTTTTACCAATAGAAACACGATGGGGAAAGAAGCCCCAGGGGTCTTCTAGAGGCTGAGTTAATGCTGAAGTAGCTCAGAGAATATTAAAAAAGGGAAATACCTCACACTCAGTTAGATCTTGCCATAAAAAAATCCAACAAAACGGGGGGTGGGGGAGAAAAGGGGATTTTTGGAAGCCAGACTGAGGGCTCAGTGACCAGTTCTGAAGTGGTGCAGGGCTGGGTCTGGATATGGCAGGGTGGGGGGAAGGGGCCTCCTTACCTTTTATACTCAACACAATGAAAGAAATAAATTCTAAATATTATTAATAATAATTAATAATTATTATTAACATTTATGAATACTATTTAGACTCTTAATAACAATTACTACTATTATTTTCATCATTATTGTTGATAATAATTTAGAATATT
>JANHGL010001563.1:4554-23946 GCA_024611195.1 Ceyx melanurus
TTGAGGGTGTCCCTGCTCCCTGCAGGGGGGCTGCACTAGATGCCCTTTGGAGGCCCCTTCCAGCCCTAAACATTCTACGATTCTATGAAATTCTACTGATCTTCCACATGACACCTATCTCTGATATAATGGTTCTATTCAGACCATTGTATAGGATTCCTATTCTTTTTCCACTTTGAGTTTAAAGTGTTTCCTGATTTACTTACCTTCTCACAGAATATTCTCACTGAGGTGCAGGTTTATTACTCTGATACACAGATAACTCTCTTAAATCTACAAGAAGTGTAAAATAAAATAAAAATCTCCATGCAACCATTAAATAATATAATACACAGAAGTGAATAACATAATACACAAAAATAAATAACTATGAGTGATAAAATGTTGTATAGCATTCCCACTAATATTTTCCATACTGTGTTATGAAGGATTTTTCATTTAATTTACCAATCAAAAAAAACCAACCCAACCCAGACATCTCTAGAGCAGAGCTAAATTGGATTTAAATGAAGAATGAAGCAGAGAACTATCCTAGTTGTTAGTTTTGAGGAATGACGAAATTAGTAACTTTCATTTGGAAAGATGGCAATAAAAACCTTCAAAAACATCACCTGCCTGTACTTTCAGGAATAGTTTTTAAGTAAGAATTAGATCATTACTAAAGCAGGGAGTAAAGGTCCAGAGAATGAATTGTCAGCATTATGCACAGTTCTTTCATCTTCACATTAAAAATGTGTTGCATTTACAAGTTATGTGGTTTGAAACTGTGTTTTCTTGGCTGATTGATCTTTATTTATGCTAACAGGGATAATCTGAGAGTCCAGTGACTCAATGAAAATTAATTAACATAATTTTATTAAGCTGGAAGTTGGAGACATGCTAATGGCCAAAAAAAAAAAAATATTAGCAAAATGCTGCTGAGGTTGTAACTGGAATTCATATTGCTGCTCTGTCAGGAGGACAGTGGGGGGTACTCCCTTCTCCTCTTGTTTCTTCCCACAGTCCCTGTGAGGGCAGGGAGGGGGTGCAGACACAGATGGAACTAGGGCATACAGCACTGACCGCTTCACACTCTCATCCTCCTCTGAGTGTCTGCACCCCTCCCGCAAAGAGCATGACCATCTTTCCACAGACCCTTTACAAGCCTCCTTGCAGATGCTAGATCTATCTGTGGTGTCCTATCTCCTGAGCTCTTCATGTGACAGGTCACTCTTTCTACCATTTTCACTACACTGGAGACTAATCTGACTGAGGAAATTAAACGTGGATTTTAGAAAGTATATGTGTGTTCAAGTATTTTGCTGAAATAGGGATTAAATATCATTACTTGTTCCCCAGAGACATGCTGTTGTGATTCTTAGCTGCATTATTTGTTATTTATACTGCACCATCAGCACGTAATAGTCAGCAAACAAATGTTTCAGTCTTATTTGAACATCTGCTTAACCTCTTCCATTATTCTAAACTTAGTTGTTACAATGAAACAAAGGAAAACACAAAATGAGAAGTAGTTGACATCTGGGGCTAATGATTCTTCAGTACTGAATATAGATTAGAGCTCTTGATGCATCATCGTAAGTACCATATCAATATTGATAAAAAGAGGTGAGAGGTTAGACTGATGTATGGCCATTGGGTCACCCCTCCTACCCAGTCCCTTCAAAAAGACTTTCTGTTGTCCTCAGAGATGGAAACAATTTATTTTTTTATTTTTTTAAATTTTTTTTATTTTTTTTTTTTCGGAAAAGGAGTCCTCCGGTTCCCTTCCAAATGAAGCTGCCCATCTTGTTCCTAAATGATCTGAGTACTACTCCTTATCCTCAGAAACTCAGGTATGAGCCTTGGCGATCATGTAGCAATTGCCAATTCATTTAATAGATTTTAAAAGGAAGCTTTCAAATACTATGCTGGTCATCTGCATCTTCAGTCATATCTTTACTGAGAAGGATGCTAATGGCTGAATGGATGATGGTGAGCATACCTGTCTGTGTAACAGTAATGAGTTAAGTGAGAACTCACATGCCCAGCACCTGCAGGGCAGGAATCCTGAGCATGTTTGATAGGATGACTCTATGGTAACTAAACACAGATATTCTACTTGTTAAGCATACAAGGCTAAAATTAGTATGAGATATGTGGGTTTTTTTGACACCCCAGCTTCATGTCACTTTAGTGTGTTTACAACTCTCCTTGCCAATGTTCCATTATTTTCCCCACACTTGGGTGTCATTATTGCTCGTCTTCCATTCAAACAGAAAAACTTAGTCCACACTGATGAAATGCTATCCATCCTGGACAAAGTTAAAGGTTACTGTTGAAATCATACTTCCTTTCAAACTTTTCATCACAATTTGCAAGACAAATAATGTCTGGTGAAGACACTCAGAAGATTTCCAGCAACTCTTTATATGTTTCTAAATCAGCAAGTATGTTTTTCATACAATTCAACAATTATTTTGATGTTGAAATGATTACTGACCAGGATAAATTGCTTCATCACAGAGAGACAGTGGACTGAGGCTCAGTGCTCCCTGTGAGGTAAAAAGGTGATTCATGTTTAAGTAGCTGCACTGGGAAATCCTTTAGTTATCAGATGAGGATGGGATTTTTTCACTTAAAGTCCAAAAGAGAAAAGTATACTCAGAGAAGCAAGAGTGAAGATATGGGTAGAGCCTGAGTGGTACAGTGTTTTCTTTCTTTTTCTGTGTGGGAAACTGTGGCTCTTAGGCCACTTTTCTGTTCTGGATGAACTGGATGGAAGCCGAGTGCAATCTGAAGAAGCCAGAGAAAGAGAGGAAGCACATATTTTTCTGAAAAGTATATTAGTTTAATTTAGAAAGGTTCTTGATTTTGTTTTCTGTTACATGTGTATATATACTATGTTCAGGCTGCATAAATTGTTTTTCAAGAAGAGTAAAAACATAATTACTAAATAAAACGCATGCACATAATTAGAAGAAAATAATACACAAGACTATCACCAAATCTCCTACATAATTAGAATAGTAATGTTTCTGCGCAGGAGTCAATAAAACTTTAATTTGCTTTTGATAAGTCAATAAACAATATATGCTTCCTACTGAAAAATTAAAACACCCTCTGGTGTGTTTTATGCCAGTCCTAAATATATCTGTGTATACATATGTTGCTATGCAATTTATCAAATAATAAATCTCTGTGGAGGACAAATGCATTATAGTCAACAATGTCATGGTGTTGTGAAAAAGCATCATACTGGGATATATAAACAGGTACAGACTGCAAGACACACACAGTATTTACTATTTTCTGTATGGGCGATATGCCTTAGGTGATGTACTGTGTTCATTTTGGGCACCACAATTCAAGACTGAAGTGGACCGTTTGGACAGCAGGAAGATTGATAAAACACCTGAAAGTTATGACTTTTGGAGAAGGAGAGAGCACACTGGTGTTATTAAGCTTGCAAAAAAAGAAAATTGAGGGCAGATGCAGTAACAGCCCTCAAGTATGTACTGCCTTCTGCCAGAGATTAACAGTCTATTCTCCTGTCCCTTCTGAACAGGTGAGGAAATAGTTGTCTTAAATTTCAGTAAGGGTCAGGTTAGACACCCTGGGGGAGGGGAGAAGGAGTCTGAAGCACATTGAAGTACTATAATAAAGTTTGTAATCACTAAGAAGCTTTAGCCAGTGAAAAGTTCTAGGGAGTCAATTAGATTAATATTTTTCAGAAATTACACAGATATGCATGAAATTGTTGTGGAGGTAAGGATCAATTTAGTACTGTTTCTTTCCTGGTTTGTTTGTTTGTTTGTTTGGGTTTTTTTTCTATGATTTTGAGACTTCTCAGCAGTGCTTTTGGGTTAGTTTCCAGCCTGGGATAAGAGGAGATTGTAATGTTCTTTTCTCCAATCTGAGTACGGGGTGTTTACCTAAGACCAAAGACGTCAAATATTTAGTGTCTGGAAATGGTTGCTTAGGAGAAGTGTAGGCAGAAAAAAAACAGGATGTATACAGTAAAATTATTGTACTTAGTTTCTAGGTAGTAATTAATTGTATCTGTTATAGTCAGAGATTCCCTGAACCTAATAGTACACATGGGTGGCTGTGTTTAACAACACACAGATGGATTTATCTTCCATGTATTTGTTTAATTACTTTAGAACAGTAAAACCTGATAGCTAAAACTTGTGCCTCAATCTAGAACTCCAAGAAACAGAAACTTTCATGATGAAAGAAGTGTGGGGGAGGAAGATTTAACTGAAAAGCCATAATCAGCCTCTTCTGAGGTTTGAAAAGTAGCCACAGGTATCAATAGGTTTTTCTTTTCCCTTCAGAAACCTAATGATTTGTATTTGAATTCAGTGTGCTTAACTCTTTTATAAATCATTGCAATCCAAGTGGAGCTGACCAGAAAATTAGGAATTTTCAGTTTTGCATCACAAATGGGTGATGACAGATACACTGTGCCACAGTTTTGTCACTGGTCTGAATGGCAAAAGCAAGTTGGAAAAAAAAAAGGCAAACCATTTATGAGCATGTTTGTTGTTGAACAAACTTCATCATAAATAAATCAGGGCGCATTGGTGAAGAATTGCGCCATTTTACATCAGTCAGTTGTCTGGAACTATATGTGTCCTCTTTTAATAAAAACAAGTCATGAATGTATTCCATTAGCACCTAAGAAATCAAACATGAATTGGCCATCACTGTCCATCTGAGAAATTAGTTTATTCACAGAAAGAGATAAATTTCTGTTTCTCAGGGCAAATATTCTTGCAAAATGCAAAATCTGAAAAAATCAGTGTGATCATATAATTAAAAATTCCAATCATTTTCGAAGTGCTTATAAGCTTATCCTTTATTTCCTTTGGAAGAATAATTAATGTCTTTAGTTCCGAGTATCATAAACTGATTATGGGCAATAGTCATTAGGAGAAACAGAATTCAGGAGTGAAGTGTAAACATAATCAGCTTTGAGACAGTCTGGTGAAAAATATTAACTTTTCAAACTTGAACCTCATTGACTGAAAGTCACTAATGTGCTCAGTTTGTCTTTTGAATTACTGGCCATCCTGAAACCTCTGACCACATACTTACTTCTGGAAGGAAGCAGAGAGTGAGATTCAGAAGCAATTTTCTCATGAAATTTATCCTTCCTAGAAAAAAACCTCAAAACTCTACAAGATAAAAATAAGACTGAATTTAACTGCTAGCAATAATTTGAAAAAAGATAGTCTCCCTTGACCCTTACAACTCCCACTTAAAAATGCTTTTCCTTGGTATGTAACACATACAATACCTTTTATTTTGCGATCAAATGCAAATGGTTGATGTGCTGCTCAGAAATGGTTCATTGTTATATTTTTTCTGTTCAAAATCAGGCAAAATTCTTAACTGCATCCTTATACAGCTAAGTTACATAAAATGATACTGTACTTTATTCTACCCTCCTTACAAGCTGTTCTCATCTTCTCTGATCCGTTCTGTAGTCACAATCTGCTGTAAACATCTGGCTGAAATATGTCTTTGTTGTACAATGACATTATTATGTATCCTGAATACAAATAAAAACATATTAATAAAGAAGAATGGGATCCAAAGAAGCACTCTCAACTGCATGTATTCTAAACTGGATTCTAAATAGGACTTTTCCCTTGCAAATCACTGTAGATAAAACCAAATCTTTAAAAGGTCACCATTGTCTTCTTCCAGTGTTACACTGATGAGGACTATGGGAAATGCTGAGGACTATGGGAAATGCTGAGCACTAAAGCTGGAAGTGCAGGGCTGTGGCAGGGCTCTCATGGAGGAGCACAGGAGGTCCAACATGAACGGTGGAGTCAACTGCTTTCAGTGAAGGAAAATAAAGGCACAAGGAGATTAGTCTTCTGTCCTACAAAGTGTTCTTTGAAGTGACTACCTCCTAGGTCCCTCTGAAGCAAGTTGAGAGTAAATGGGTGCATGCACATCTCTCAGCACAGAGAAAAGTGCTTTGCCATCTTGTAGTTGACAAACAGTCAAACAGTATCTGTTGGAAATGTTAAAGCATGGGCAAAAGTTCGTATTTCCAGCACCTGCTTCTGCTTTTGAGGAAATGGGTTATCACTGCTTATCTTTGCATGTCTTTTGCATAAAGTAGAAGAACAGTAAGAGGAATTAATATAACATTTTTAATTGGAAATATGTTCATTACCAAACTAAGCAGAAAAAAACAGATTTAAATCATCAGATCATAACTCTGGAGGAAGTGTAAAAGCACCTAGCCTAAACTGCAACAGCTAAATATTCTGTAATAATTCATTTGGCTAAGTAAAAATTGTGAAATATGCCTGGATCTATTAGTGACAGATATATTTTATTATAGGGCTGAATAATCTAATAAAGATCAATCATTTGTTCTCTTTTATAGTTTAAACCAGTAAGACTTGAATGCATGTTAAGATTCCGAGGGAAGGGGAGGTGCTGATGTCAGTAATTCAATATCAGATGTTGTGACTAATGCTAAATGCAGGTTTTTGTTTGTTTGTTTTTGTTGTTTTTTGTGTGTGTTTTGTTTTGTTTGTTTGTTTGGGGGGTTTTGTTTGTTTTGTTTTGTTTTCCCTTTGAAAACTAGACACAAAGGCCAGATTGCTTACTATGTGCCAATTTGCCATGACTGAATTTGGGATGAATTCCTTCCTATAGAGCCACTGAACAGCCTGGTGATTTTCATCCTACTACATTAGAGTAGCAACATGTTATTCCCTAGTTGTTCAACATTGAGGTCTCTATAACAGCATCTTTAATATTTTCCAGTTTGACAACACAAATCTGGGAAGCATAAGACTATAGTATACACCTATGTGTTCTTTGATTTAAAAAGATTTACTACTTTACTTAGCGACATCACACGAAGAGTTCTAACAACAGTAATAGAATTATCTTCCCACATGATAATCTTTTCAAGATGGTCGAGACATTTTTGATTTATTACCTGTCAGAGGACAGTAAAAAAAGATGTCAAAGTGATTATATCCTCTGGACATTTTTCCCCTGCTGCATGCATTAATAATACATTTGAAACACGGCAAAGGAACTTTGATTTCCATCTTGCGGAAATAATTGAAATTAGAAGAGGATTACTGTGTATATGAAGGAGAGAGGAAGAGAGAAATGCCTTGGCAGGGTGAACTATAACAGGAGAAGCACAAGAGAAACAACAGAAACATGCTGTGCAGTCTCAAAGAAAATTCTTTTAATTTTGTTTGTTAAATGTTCTATACAGGAAATAAATTATGGAGTTAGCCTGAGCTAAAATCTCCACTCCTTCATTGTATAGAAGTAGTGGAGTTAGTACTTTTTTCTTAAAGTCTGGAAGATTAGATGAAAGTAATAAGGATTAATGTAAAAAAAATGGTAAGTAGCAGTTTATATGCTAGATGCCTGCTCAGGGTTCAAATAAGGCTGTAATCATAAACTTGTATCTTTACAAGTTGTTCCTTAGTATGACTTTTAACTCCCATAAATCTGTTTACCCAACATTGATAAATCTCAGACAATTCTTTAAGAATAGTCAGAACTCTTGAGTATTCATGCCCTGCATATCAGATTTGTGGCTGTAATAATAATTCGGTGGATTTTTGCAATCTTAATATAATAACACTGAGAGCCAATAACAAGGCTTAAAGGTAGGAAAATAAATACAGATCAAAAGGGAACTCTTCTTTAAGAAATTTTACATAACCATATGATACAAGAATACATGAATTTAGCATTGCATTTAGCATTAGGCCACACGATCTTGAGGAAGTAGATTTTACAAAAGCTTAAAATACACCCTTCCAGGTGTCAGCAGTCTTAGAATTTATGAAATCATGGAGTGATAGGAGTTTCCTTCTAACCCTAAATACTGCCAGTGTTCAGACTGATCCCACAGGCTTAACAATATCATCACACATAGTCTTTCAGTTATTATGACACGATTACTCTGCATTGGTTCTACATATGGCAAAGTCAGTCAGAAAGTTGTTGAGGTTTTATTAAAGTCATTGTGACTCCTAAAGCTGCTATCTCCTTTTTAATTATATTTGTTCATGGACTGTCAAATGGATGTAGTCATCAAACAACTTGACCAAAGTTTCCAACTACAGCTGAACTTCTTTTGCACTGTGAGCTGCTGAAAATAATTTTGAGGGCAATTAGGATAAGATGTGCCTAGAGAATTCATTGCAAGAATTCAAAGCCTTAATATCAAAGCTGCTTTCTGTTCAGCTGACCATAGCTGTTTTTCGTCCTTGGAAATAAAGTAGGAAGTAATTCCATCTCCTGTATACAATATGAATGAAGTCAATATGGTAGTCAAATTAATCTGCATTAAAAGACTATGGAAGGACATCTGGAAAAGACTTCAAGGCAGTCTCACTGTAAATGAAACAGAGATGTTTGAGTCTCAGAGAAATGCTTCTATGCTTCTTGGGTGCATTTCCTCAGTGTCCACTCTTTGTAAAAGAAAGTAGAATGAGAATTTACCCTGCAGTAATTATTGTCAATATTACAAAAAATACATCAAAAAAAAAGTTCCAAACAAACATTTACCAAAAAAAACCCCAAACCTTTAATCTTAAAAATAGCTTTTGTTTAGATCTTATCAGTGACAACTGAAGTGAATTAATGAGTAAAAAGATGTTCTTAGTCTCTCATGAGTGCATGGAAATCTATGGGGAAATGGAAATCAATGTGATACGTTAATTTACTCAATAACATAGCATATGCAGTATTGGTCCAAGGAATGCTATTTATACTACCATATGGACATACAGAATGCTGTGTGGGATGATAGCACATTGAAAAGAACATGAATGTTTTCACGTCTGGGTGCCCCCTTTGCTCTTAAAACTGACAAGTAACCTTAAATTCACAGTGACAAGAAGAATGTAATATGATTAAAATATAGACAGTAATTAAAACATTCATGTTATGATATGAAACAAGCTGAAATTTTGCTAAGTCTTTATTTTTGTGTTATTCAGAAGATATAAATAAAACCAGTACCCAATATAAAGGTTTTAAAAAAGAGGAGAAAAAAAAAAGCAAGCATGATTGGAAGAAGCCAAAACCAGGAACAGCCCAAGGTCCTTCTCAAGCAAAAGTTCTATGCAAATGTGTGGATTTGATTATCTATTTCCCATAGACTCTTAAGTAGTCATTTATTTTACTGTTAAACACTAACTAAATGCAATGTGTGCTTTCACTGCTACCAGCTCAGCAGAACATCACATAATACTGATTTTACAATCACTTTACACTCTGTTTACATATAAAGCAACATATTTGGATCAAAATGGTCATCACTATACACCTTTCTCGAAACAATGAAGAAAACAAATCCTATAGTGAAAAAGATAAAAGCAACACATGTATCAATATTAGAATAATTTCATTTTTAAATATAGATTACATCAGTTATTTCACTTCAGAAAGAAATGTTCAAAGACAAAATACTTCATGGGTTTCAAAATTAACTGAATCTCCAGTTGGCAGCCAAAGCCCAGAAGCCAGCTATTCTTTTCCATTAAAATAATCCCTCCATGTCTGGGAACTGGGTAATGACTGTATTGATGGGAATGAGCACTGAAACTCAATGATGATTTCATTCCCTCTGTTAATTGATTTTAGTTAATCTTTTGAGGACTGTCCTACTTTCTAGGTTTCATAATAATTAGCTTCTGCATTACCTACTAGTATACATTAGTGACAGCAAAAGAAAGTTTTTATGAGCCTTCCATTAAATATGAAAATCAAACTGCAATGACTTTCTAGAAGGGTATGGCGCTGGCAATCAGATATTAACTGGTGTCAATAAGGCACTAACAGTGTCATGTGACATAGAGAAGGATATTCTAGGAATTTAAATTCTACTAATCAAAGAAACACTATCAAACTAAACAAGAAACATAATAGTGGACTACTAATTTAATGAAAGAAACTGCGAGGAAAAACTACCTTACATTAATGGAACTAAAGAAAACCACCAATATAAGTAAACAAAAGTAACAATAATAATGAAAGAGCTGATGTCTGTGAAAACATCTTACACTATTCATATGATATGAATCAACATATGATATGAATTAACATATGATACGAATCAACACACCACTGACAATCATCTGAAATAATTCCAAAGGTAACTGTAATAAAGTTCTAGTACACAAAGAATTTACGTGCCACTCACCTGAGTATAAATTAAAAATTATTAATTTATACCTTTTATACAGCACACATAGTATTTTCAACTTTCTGAAGTCTATCTGCTTTCAGCTTTAACTTTATACTGAGAATGAGGATTGCACAAATGATCAGGGCTGACAGCATCAGAACACTGCAGGAAGATCCCGCTTTTGCAGGACCTTGCTGGCCTGGCTCTGCAATGTGATCATGTGTATGCCTTCTTGAAGAAGGCAGCAAGCAATTTCCCTCTAATAGGTCATGAAATGCAATGCAGAGAAAACTTTCTTCAGAAGCAGGATTTTATAAATGTCAGTGCAGAAGTGAGAAAACATCAAAGATGATCCAAGATAGTATTGAAAGTTGTCTTTTATTTCTCAGTTAAATTGTATATGAGGATTCCATTTTCTTATCAAAGGTTCATCAGGAGAAGGTCTGTCAGAGCTTTTAAGCTATGAAAAAGATGTTCATACCCTGAAGAGAACCTTTAGTTTTTATGACAGATAAAGGAATAATAATTCTTTCAATTCCATAAATTCTTTTTATGTCAAATATTCCCTTATTATTGTTAGTATCTTGCCATCTCTAACACCTTTTCTTTAGGACAGCTTTTATTGTCACTCACCTTAATCAAAGGAGACAGTATTTGTTTTTAAATTCAGGATTATAAAAACAGTTCTTTGCACTGAAAAAAAAATCAGAAATAAAATAGGAAATAGAAAATGTGTTACATGCTACATTGAGAAGAATGCCTCCATGTTCATCTTAGTAAAGTTGTAATGCTTGAACATTTATGTTTTACAGTTTTCTTCCTAAATCAATCGACTCTTAGTGACTAAACAATAGTCCACGTGAGTTTTTTCTCTTTTCTTGAATCACTTTGATCATTTTGACAATGGAGCAAACTGCAAACAAACATGTTTCCCAGACAACCTCTTTTGGATCTACTGTAACGGATCTACTGTAACGTACTGGAAGTATCTCAAAAACCATCAGTCTCAGAATACAGGAACCCAGCTGCACACTTGAATTACTATTGAACTGTCTGATGTTAATCCCATTGGCATTCAGTAAGACAGGAAAAAACAATTTTCAAATTTTAAAAGCAGGATAAGATGAATCAAAATTCCATCCTCAAATGCTTCTAATTTGAATGTTAGATCAAACACATTTCTGTATGATATAGCTAATCACACCAATATCTTAGGGCTAGGAACTTGTATCATTTTATAGTGTCATACAAAAATGTTCATGTATGACAAAATATGACCCTAAGTGATCTCTACGATCAACTTAAAGAATCTCCCGTCACTGAAAGCTGAGAACTTTCAGGATAATGAAAGGTTAAAACAAGAGAAATACATCTCTGTGAATGCTACTTAGTATTTATTTATTTATTTATTTATTTATTTATTTATTTATTTTCATATGATCATTCCATATAGGTAATGAGTCCCAGGGTGTAAAAAAAATTATTTGCAATAATAACCTGCTTAAATGCCAAGAATTCCATACCACAGTATCATTACATTATCCAATATTACAGTACAACACCGAATCACAGAGTCATTGAGGCTGGAATAAACCTCTAAGATCATAAAGTCCAGTCTAAGACCTAACACCACGACATCCAGCTAGACCATGCCACTAAGTGCCACATCCAAACTTTCTTTAAACACCATGAGGGATGGTGATTCCACCACCTCACTGGGCAGCCCATTCTAGTGTCTAGTGACCCTTTCTGTGAGGAAGTGCTTCTTAATGTCTAAACTAACCTTCCCTGGCGACGCTTCAGGCCATGGCCTCTTGTTCTGTCACTGGTTGCCTGGGAGAAGAACCCAGTCCCCAACTGTCGACAGCTTTCTTTCAGGTAGTTGTGAGTGATGAGGTCCCCCCTGAGTCTTCTCCAGGCTGAACAACTCCAGTTCCCTCCATTTTTCCTCATCAGACTTTCCCTCCAGTCCCTTCCCCAGTCTTGTCACTTTCCTCTGGACCTGCTCCAGCACCTCAATATCCTTCTTGAAGTGCAGGGCCCAGAACTGCACCCAGTGCTCCAGGTGAGGCCTCAGCAGTGCTGAGTACAGGGGGACAATCACATCCCTAGTCCTGCTGACCACACTATTCCTGATAGAGAATAACAACAGAAAATGTTTCTCTTAGGACAATGTTTCTTGCGATAACTTTTCACTTATGACGTTAAGTCATATCAAGGTACATTCCTATGAGTCAGCCTTTCTCTAGAATTTGGCTTTAGCAGCCTCCATCTCCTGTAAACAATCATGTATCCACATTTATTTACCAGGGGCATCATAAACTGTCTCTTTCCTAAAAGAAAAATTAGAAGAGAGGCTTTAGTAATCTTCAAAGAGATTCACAGTATTTTGACTGCCAGATGAAGCTATTAATGGGAATAATCAAGTAACATGCAAGATCATTTCCAATTCTTTGTCTACTAGAATTTTGGCTAGTCTCTACTGAAATTTGCATGGCAGGTAGGAGGTGTGAGGCAATAATGCTTCCAGCTATTTCTTAGGGCATGTTTAGGCTGCTGAAGCATCCATTGCACCATCTGTGACACAGAGCAGGAAAGGGAAAGAAGGTGGATACACTAACATCTTGATTATTTAAACTGGTTTCACCTAAGTTTCCACACACAAGTAATTGTGTGGCAAATCTATGCTTCTGAAATTTGTGCAGTAAAACATTTCCTGAGCTTTATGGGATAAGAAACAGTGATTCTTAGTATTCTGTGCCTGCCTGACTTAAGCCAGCTTTGAAGCAGAAATACTGTCCCTTATTATGAACAGGACACCACTGTGAATGGACTGTTAAGCTCACACAGGATTGCATGGTCCAACAACTCACTCTAAATGTCTGTCTGACATTTTCTTTTATGGGTCCTAGTTATAGTTTTCATAAACTATAAAAAAGTGGTGAAAAAATAAGATAGGGTCACTTTGCTGAATACAGTTTTATCAGTATATTCAGGCATTCTCTTCCATGCTGTCTTTAACCAGAGTAATCACAACTAATTGCAGCACCTGATTCTTCCTGCCAAGGCAAACAGGCTTCAAGGTTTGGAAAGGTGAATTCAGTGCTGGGGTAGCAGCCTTGCCCTCTGCCAATTCTGGAAATTTGAAACTATTTCCAGCAGTAACTGGAGTGAGAAGAAACATCAGGTCTGCTGCAAACCCATGGACAATAATCACAGAGAAAACATAACATAAAAGCTTCAGCTTAGGAGAAAATCATAATGGCCCTGTATCTTCTGCACAGCACAGATTTGCACCATCCCTGCTTTCTTTTATTTTGCCACTGAAGCCAACATTACCCAGCTTCCAACAGTCTTTTGAGCAATAGTAGCAGTAAGTTTCTGAGCACTTCCGGCTCTGAACTGGAATGCAAATGTTGATAACCTTCTGGCAATGGATGTAATGTACCCTCTCCCATGTGGGAGGGGGGAGCTTCAGACATTTTGTGCTCTAGGTCCTTCCAGATGGCAAATCTTCAGATACTCCTTATTTCTAAGATAAAGTGAATCAGTGTGTTTCTATGGGAATTGTGGCTTGCAAGATTGTGAAACTGGAATGGAATTAGATTATCATCTAGTGGTCAAGCTATAACACTAATGTGGTTTTGCCCACAAGTGGGCAGAATGACCAACAGCACTTGCAAAATGCACATCTTGACTGGCTTCCTGCCAGCATATCTGAGCTGACTACCTGTTATTACTGATAAGAGAGCAAGGTCCTTCAAGTGTGTGCTGCTTGTGCAACTATGCCCTTATATAGAGTGGCAAGGAGCTAAATGCTCTAGAAAGATAATTGGTGTCCATGGCAAATGTAAGAAAGGACTTCTGCCTTCTGTCACCTCCACTCCTAGAAGGACAATCCTACAGTCACATATATCTACCTTCTCCACCAGTCTCCAAGAGCATCATGCTGTATGGGAGAGTATCAGTTGGTCAAATAGGGAAACCTTTGTTTCTCAGTCATTGGATCACTCTTAATCTCTTATACTCAGTTTTAATTTTGTTTTCTCTTCTATAAGATGAAGATATACCAATGTATTTAACTCCTTCCTAGAAAAATTAAGCTCTGCACCAGTGCTCTTTTTGTTGCTGCTGTTCTGTAAAATAGCAATTACCTTTTTTTTTTTTTTTTAATGTAGATATTGATACAGGTTAAAAAAAACTTCACCATTCCTAATATTTCCCAAACATTGACACAAAAGTGTAATCTTTTAAAAAAACCCAACAACAACAAAAAACCCCAGTGGAAACTCTTCAAAGGAAGACAAACAAATCCATTTCTTTTATCAGTTTTGAATTGGTGTCATTCTATTAAGGGCTGCTGAAATTTTAAAAACTGCTTACCAGATTTGAAGTCTAAGCAGATGTTTTAATCAAGTATGGTGTCACTTCATATGCTGTCATTCATTAATAGGGTGTCAGTATCTCACATCCAAAGGATTGTTGCCTCAGTGCAGAACATGGCTATGCAATGTCAGAGCTGTACTCTGGGCCAGCCTTCAGCTCTGCGTCTGTGCCTAGTGATTTCCAAAAGCTCAGAGACAATTCCTGAGGAAACAAAACAGCATGGTTTTAATGAAAGGGGATTAAAGATTCTGGGTCAGGCAATCAGAGCAAAAAGGGGTCCCTCCTGATTTTGATGAAATTTCTGGGAGCTAAGTGGTGCAATAAAGAATGACTTTTGCAATTGCCTCTCTCTCTTAACATTAAATTAATGCTGAAAAAAAAGTGACACTTTAAAAGGTTTAATGCTGTGCTTAGAGCTGTAGCACTGCTGTTGAGTGCTTTTTTTTTTTGCTGAAAGAGCAATGCAACAAGGAAACTCATGTTGTTTCCTCTCTAAATTGCAGGTTTATATCTATTTATAGTTCTAATTCTAGGCCGTTATCAGGAACAGACGATTGTCTTTTTTCCCACACATACACATTTCATTTTCCATGGTTTCAGTGACAATAACAGTTCTGAGCCAAGAAATGTCTTCTCACACCTCATGTGAAGAAGTCCATTCACGTGCCATCTGCATTTCATTCCCTTTATATGGGTTTAGATTTTGTTTCTCTGCATTGCAACAGGATGGCATTCTGCATGTTTTCTCTTCAGAAACCCTCCCTTCCTGACTATTTGTCTAAAAAAGATTAATCTCATTTCAGTTCTCTGTCCCAAGCATGAAGTTTAACAATCACTTTTTAAAACTATGGTTCAGGTATATATCTTCCACCCCACATTTCTAGAGATTCAAGGTCAACCCACCACTTGCTGAGAGCAAGATTTTACTGCTCATGCTTCAAACTAATATGAATAAGGACAATGAGTGTTAAAGAAATTACTTTCTTAGTGTCCGCTGCAACAGTGATTGTGAATGAAGCACGGGAATGAAAAATTTAAATTATGTAATATAATAGCAATAACTAAATAATAATATAATAATAGCAATATCTAAAAACAGAGACAGATCCCCTTCAGGCAGTAGAATGTGCTGGCAGGATACAGTAATTCTCCTAGGAATCTTAAAACATATTTCAAAATTACTTTGGTTTCTATTCCATATGTTAAATGTACTTCTGTTTTCCAACTATAGCCCTATTTGTAGAAAGTCAGTTTATAGAGTCTTTGTCTCCCATTCAATAAGATCTGAGTTTTTGAGGAACTAATTTTTATTTTAAGCTTAGGTAAACAGCTTGTGTTCATAAGAGGGAGCATAATAACATGATTGAAAACATTCTGTATCTGAACAAGAAATATAAAAGCATCTAGGTCCCAGTTATAGATTCAGGCAAGGAGGAATAGTCCTATGTGGCTAAATTAAGACACAAAAGAGGTCAAATGCCACATGCACGACAAAGTTTTATTACAGTAGCAAAACAGAGTTTCTAAAGTAGACAGGACAAGGAGAAAAATAGAAACAGAAAAGGAGAAAGCAGAGTACAAGCAGTGATAGTATAGTCACCACCATGGTCCAGCCACAATGTCAGTGGGGCAGAGAGCTTCTTTCTTCCTTTCCAGGGAAAATGCTTCTTAAACTACATCCATCATAAAGCAGATTTATACAGTTTTTCCACTACACCCCCCCTTCCTCCCCCAGTACAGGTGAGAAATTCCTTCTCCTCCTTCCAGATAAGGGAGGAGTGTAGTTACCACAGTTCTTTCTTTGGCTAAGTGGAGAGATCGGCCATTGTAAGTCAACAGACAGCTGCAGGGTTCGTTGATTGAAAAAGGCCTTTATCTTTACCTTTATCATCACTCCCAGCTGGCTTCAGACCTCTCCCCATCTCCTTTCTCAGTCACACCCACCGCAGGGGGTGATGTTGAAATATTTCTTATATTTTTATATTTTTTATATATTGCTTATATTTTTTTATATTCATATTTCCATTTTATTTTCTCTCCCCTGTCCAACTGAGTAGGGGAGTTGTGATAGATCAGCTTCATTGGGCACCTAGTGTCACCTAGATTCATCCCACCACAATGCACTATAAGAGATAAAACAGGCAAATCACTGTTATTATTTTGAGATTGATCAGAAAAAGGGCAAAATACTTTTTCTGGCCCTTTGCTCTTTCTGTGATGCAGAGGGAAAGGAGAGAGAGAGTTCCTATACCTTTTGGATTTTTCTTCATGTTCTTTCCTTTAATTTCATCTCAGTCCCTGATGCTTTCTTATGGGCATATAAGAGTTTAGTTCATGATCCTACTCCTTCATGGCAATGTATGAACACATAGTTTAGAAAAACATAACACTAGTGATCGAGATATCCAGACCTTACACTTACATCTGACCAGCCTTTCTCTCATATGCTGTAGAAATATATTCAATTCCTAATGGTATTGACACAGTTAAAAAAAGCTTGATGGCATGCAGGGAACAATGAAAACCCACAGAGAGAAAAAAAAAAGAAAAACAAACAAAACAGATCTCACAACTTTAATAGAAAGAAACTGTTTCACTATTTACATCTACTCACTTAGGTGAATCAGCTATGGACATTTTAAAGACAGTTTCCTGATAACACATTAAAAAAAAAACAAATGTAGACTAAATATCTGCAGATCATAATTTTTGTTTGGTTTGTTTTATTGTTTGTTCGTTTTTTAATTTTTTGTTGTTGTTGCTTTTAAGCAATGTTTTTTTTCCAATGTTTGGAAAAGCTACCAGCAATCCTTGGAGCCAGTGAGAAGTTCTTTCCTAATTCAATAAAAATAAAGGCTTGGATTGATTTTTTCCCTTGGTTAACAGTTTCGATCACATTCAAGGCTGGCATAGGGGTAAACATATTATTTATTAACTGTATCAAGCCTATAAAATGTGCAATTTTGGTTTGGTTGGTCGGTTTTTGGGAAGTCACAAAGCCCAACAAAGAGGTGATAAGATTAGGATATTAAAAACTAATTTGCTATTCAAGCTTTCTTTATAATCTTGTTCAATTAGTCATTCTCAGCTTGTTTTACTTGTCTGGGTTCCCTCTGCACACCTGGAAAATAGGAGTTATATGCTCCCAGCAGTAATGCTGCAATCCATTAAGTTGTGACACCCTCAGTGAAATATAGTTCCACTTAGGAGAAAGTAGTTTCCTCCCTTCTTGAAGGAAACTAAATAGGACAGACAGTAAAGTTTTAAGATACTGTCATTCTCTACCCCTCTAAATGATGAGGCCTAACTTCTCTGAAATTAGAGTTCTCCATTAGTGATGGTCCAAGTGGATTTCATGCTCTCTGTTCACCTTAACCTGATGAGGCTCCAGCTCAATCCATAAGTCCCCCTGCTCAGTCCTCTCAAAGCTTAATGGGCCATTCCGGAGCTAGACTGCTATTCACTAATCCTACAAATAACAAATTCTATAAGACTAGGACTTTTATCCACAAGTATTCCCCTCTCTACAGCCTGATAATTCACCTCTAATTACTGCTGCATGAACACCACCATTCTCTCGGGCTCAATTCCATATCCTTTCCCCTCTCTGCTACTTGATACATCAAAAAATCAATAGATGACTAAGGCAAGCTCCCACCGTTCTGCCTTTCCCACCTTTATCCCTCCTTAGCAATTCTAATCTTGATTGTAACTTCTTTCCCCGGCCTGTGAGAGTTACCATTGTTATTCCTTGTAGACAGTCTGATTTTGGGTGTTGTGGATGCCCTTGAATGTAACTCTTCTGTGGCCATGTGGGATTTCAAGACCCTTTCACAGATGTTAAAGTCCTGATTGTTTGTGAAATGGTGATGCTATTCCTCAATCTGCTTTCAGTTTCATTGCATCAGCTGTCACAAACTGTAATGATATTTCTACCAATGTAATTGTGTGTACAGTTTGATTACACTGTTTTCATTACAATTATACGATTAATTGTAAAAAAAAATAACCAATAAAATTATGACTGTAAAATATTTAGTCATAGATAAAAAAGACATTTTGTATAATTAAATATTCTCATTCATTCTTATTTGAAGTCCTTATTTGAAGGAAAGCAGAATCCAGCTGCCCCCAGCCTCCCACAGCTGTGAGGAGTGTTAGAAAGCAAGGGGGTTCTGCCCGATCTCCTGTAATGCCACATACCAGCCCCAGCGCCTATTCTGCACTCAGTGTTGTGTTATCTTTGTTTTGTCCTGACAAGATCATAAAAGCTCCTATTTCTGCACTCAGTATTGTATTATCTTTGTTTTCTCCTGGCAAGATCATAAAAAATTGCCACGTATCCAAATACCAGATCATTACAACCTTTAAGAGTGGTATCTCAGTCATGAATAGCAGATATACTGTGCAGTTCTGGGCATCAAACAACTGTAATATTTGGAACTGATCTGTTCTCCATTGTTCAAAATGTTACGGTGTTTTATTAAAGTGGGAAATTATTTTTTCTGAGATTTATGATATATTAATGAAAATGGATGATAGTTTCCTGGCCAAGAACTTACAAACTCATTCATTGTAAATAGTGGGTGCCTCATTTCTGGATCTCTAACTGTAGACTCTTACAAGCAAAATTACTGAGAAAATATGTTTTGAAAATAAATCTCTTTCAAGAGCTCAATTGGTGTAAACAAAAATGAAAGCAGCTGAAAACACCAAATAACAGTTTGAAGCATGTCCCAAGCCTTAATCACACAGAATCACAGAATCATAGATATTAGGGGCTGGAAGGGACCTAGAAGATCATCTAGTCCAACCCCCCTGCCTGA